>JAXQGN010000154.1:0-60057 GCA_037039805.1 Irpex sp. M6601 | reverse complement strand
CCCGATTGCTACCCAGCCGATTGTATACCTTTGTTCGCAGCGAACGTTATCACTTTTCGATGGTTTTTCGACGGTCCTCATAGCCTTTCGCTCAGCCTGGAGAATAATGACAAGAAAGAACAATGAAGTTAACTTTTTACTACAGGGATAAAACCGCTTCTAACTGTGCGATTATTTGACTCAATCGATTGTTATTATGCGCCTTTCTGAAAGCCACTGATCAGCATTTGCCCGTGGTGTCCCTCGATAATCACTGCACGCCACGACCACACGCACCCGAATTTCACGTTTCATCACCCTCGATTTCACGTTCATTTCATTGACTTCCCATCATGGCACTTTATGACACGTCCACCAACCCAGTCAAACTCAAGAATCCCTATATAACCCTCAAGCACTCGCATCGATATCGCCCACCCGTCTCTCACTCCAACTAGCACCACACCATGGCCGTCCCAGCTGAGATCAACACGCTCAACCTCTCAGGAAAGTACTCCTTGGTATGCCTTACCTATCTTCTCCTGCATCCTCTCCAACACTGACACTCCCTTAACAGAACAAGTCTCTCAGCGATGACACAGACAAGATCCTCACCCTCCAAGGTGTCGGCTGGATGACCCGCAAAGCCATCGCCCTTGCCACGCTCTACGTCACCCTCACCCACAGCACCGAAAACAGCGTCGAGACCCTCATCAACCACCAAGAACTCACAGGTGGGCTCGGCAGCGGGACCGAGACGCGACCACTCGACTGGCAGGACCGTGAGGTCCAGGACAAGCTTTTTGGTGACATCGTCACGAAGTCAAGGAGGGCGCAGGTGGCGGATCTCGAGCATGAGTTCTTGAAGACGGACTGGACGGAGCATTCGTTGCAGCATGGTGTGATTAACACTATTGGGCACAGTGATACCCCCAAGAGCGGCAAGACTTGGGTGGCTGAGCAGGTGGGGATTTATGCATATGGGGAGTGCGAGTGCATAGTGTTGACGCGATCGACTTTGCCACTAGATTTTCGATGTCCAGGAGGTCAACAATGAGAGGAGATTCATCAAGCGCATCTACTTCACTGGCCCCAAGGGCGAGGAGGTTACCGCTCGTCAAGTGTTTGACTTTAGTGAGTGTCCTGTGCATCCACACTTTCTCCACAACGTGCTCATGCAAAGCCTCAGTCGGTCCTCTCGAAGGTTAAATGTGATAACCCTATATACCCAAAGTCAATGTTCTCCATATTCTGTACAATTTACATGTAGATTGCCAACCTGATTGATCATGAGAAATTCTTCGCTCAGCTCGTACTACCCTGAGATGGAGGAAACAAGGTGATGACCTTCCACACCGCATCCTTCCCTCTCTCCCAAGCTTGCGGCCCCCTAGCTTCGTCACCGCCAAACTCGACCAGCACCCCGTCCTTCGTCCACTCGCACCAAATCCCTATAGACCCAGACGACGGCCCTGCACCTCCACCCTTCCTCTCCGGCTCTCCCAAGACATCAACAAACTCTTTCCCCGTAGTTGTCGGGTTCACGACAAACTGCTTCGCCCGCTCTGGCTTGTCAGGTACAGGAGCGAGAGCGAGAGTGATCGAGTCGAGAGGATAGGTCGAGTATGGCTGTTTAGGTTTCCTCTGACCTTCCTTGGGCGGCTGGACGTTGTATATGTCCAAGCCATCTAAGACAAGCTTGTCGTCTGATAGGTCATCGCGTGAGAGACCGGTTTTTGGTTTGTAGCCGTTTGTGGGTTTGAAGAGGAGGCTGATCCCGAGGGAGAAGTAGTTGAAGTAGACTGCGTCGGGGTATGATTTGACTTCGGGCGTGACTGGCGAAGATGAGGTGGAGGAGGAGAGAGAGGCGAGGTATGATTGGATGAGGTGGGAGGAAGGGTGTTGACCGAATAGACTGTGGAGGGAGGAGGAGGACATGGTCGTTATAAGAGAGATATGTTTGAGAGAGCAATAATGAGATGATGTCACGGATCGCCGGTCCGACGTCGCGCCTCACTGCACATTCACGTTCACTCTCTACTACTCTTGACATCACCTACACCGTCTGCTCGACGTCCACAACAGCGAGATGAACACAGCAGACAGCAAACATGCCCTCACCAACGACGCCCAGCCACACTCACTCCTCTGGCTCCCCGTGCAGCTCGTCCTCGACCTCATCCACGCAGCATGGCGTTCGTTCCGCCCTTACCTCCCCCAGCTCGTCCCCCTCATAGTCTTCCTCATTACCATCCCCATTCTCGCAGCCTCGTCCGTATCAGCGGGGTGGTTTGTGTGGAGAAGTATTGCGGTTGGGTGGGAGGCTAGTTTGTATTTGCAGTATGGGTACGTAGGTGTTTAATGTATGCACATATACGCGTTGAACTCAACCTCTGGATTGCAGGGATGGTATCTCGCCGTATGCATATACCGAGCTCCCAATCTTGGCAGCACAGCAACCATATGATGTCTCGCTACATCTCGTACTGCCAACTTCTCCAACGAACTTGGAGCTCGGCAACTTCATGACCACCCTCGCGCTCTCCACCCCCACCAACCAGTCCATCGCGTCCATTCGCAAACCAGTAAGCACACCCCCTCACTATCACCTCCAATCCCTCATACAATCCCTCCCAGGCTCTCGTCCTTCCGCCTACCAAATGGCCATTGTCTTTCCTCCTTGGAACCAGCAATACCATCACTCTCGACGTCCCTCTTCTCTCAAACGTCCTCTTCCCTGCCTCCAACGCTATGGCCACCGTCGAGATCGGTCGTAGAGACCACTGGAAAAGTCTCGGACACGGCGAAGGCCGCGAGCTAACCGTCTCATCAGCTCTACTCCGCGGAGTAGTCGTACACAAAGGCCTCCGGTACGTCCCTCTTTCTCCTCTTTCCTCACCCTACCCACCTACTAACCATCACCCTCATCCCCATTCACATTCATATCTGAATAGAGGCATCCTCACGCGTTTCCCCCTCCTAACAGCCCTCTCCGCCTCCGGCGCCTTCTTCTTCATCTCCTTCGTCGCCCTCGCCTCATGTCTCCTCCCAATGATCGAATGGCGTCTGCAAGGGTACTCCGAACAATCTACTGAGGGATATGGATACGACCGAGATAAACCGCAGCAGCAACAGAGGCCGGGACGCGTGAAGCGCGAGGCTAGTGTGCCTGCTACGCCACGCGTACCGAGGCAGAAGAGGAGTCGGAGTCTTGGTGCTAGTGCACCGAGGAGTGCTGTGTCTGTGAGTTCACTATCATATGTAGTTGTCTTCGAGAAGGATGGTGCTGACGATGTCGGTGTGTTTGTAGCAGCCGAATATCAAGACGGAAGAGAGTACCACTCAGATGCATTCGTCGTCCTCGACGCCTGAGACTCCGTTGCGTCGGCGACGGTCACGGCTCTCCCAGACTGACAATGAGTACTGAGTACTGAGTACCTGCTGCTCAGTATATGTATACCCAGCTATTCATTGTGTACGAGTATATAGTAAGCTTAATCAAGATCCAATCCATTGACATTCGCGCTCAGTATATAGTACATGTCCTTCCGATTTCCCTATGTACAACCAAAATCCCTCGAAACAATGCAGCAAATGGAGAGACTACGAAGTCGCCTTAGGCTCTACGGGGAGAGTGTGATGAGGTGGTGTTATCTTGATTCGCGGTTCCGGAGCTTGTTTCTCCTCTGACTCTGGCTTGTCCGTGGTGGTTTCAGTAGTTTCTGAGGATGGCTTTGTGTCGTCTTTCGACGGCGGTGCTGCATCTGTGGGTTCACTGTCCTCCTTGTCCGCTGCAGATTTCTCAGGCTCCTCTGGTTTCTCCTCCACTTTCTTTGCCTTCCCTAACAGCTTCGTCTCGCTCTTACCCTCACCCTTCTCTTCACTCTTCTCCTCTACCTTCTTTCCCTTCCCTAGTGGCTTTGTCTCATTCTTACTCTCACCCTTCCCACCCTCACCCTCACTCTTCCCTTCACTTTTCTTCTTACTCCCCTCAGTACTCCCCGACAACCCACTAACCAACTCCCTCGCCTCCTCCCCACCCAGCCCAAGCTCACTAACAAGCGCAGCCAACTCATCCACACTAACACTAACATCCCCCAGCCCAAACTCCTCCAACACCCCGTCCGCCTTCACCGTCTCCTTCTTCTCCCTCTCTCTCACCGCCAACGGAGAGGGCGAGGGCGAGCGGCTGTGCACGGCGTGTTGGGGGTGCATTTGTAGGGGGCTGTAGGCACCTGGGACACCGATGGGCGTGGCGTGCAGGAGGGGGGCGTCGTCGGAGAAGGGGGTGTAGTCTTCGGTGAGGCGGAGGAAGGTGGAGAGTTCGTTGAATTCGACGGCTTCTTCGCTGTGGGGGAGAGTGAGATGTAGGGCTGGTTAGAGGGGAGTTATAGTGGGAGTACTTAGGGTACTGACAATTGTTCGAATGTCTGTTAAGAGGATTATGTTCGGCGTAAGCATACATTGGTAAAGGGATGAGGTGTAGTGCAGTTACTCACACCGGGAAACTCGCCGCCTACGAGTATACCAGGGAGCTGTTGTTTATCTGCACATCACATCGTCAGAGATGTGTCGTGTTTGACTGAGAAGAGTTACACGTCGACAGAGTGTGCACTTACCTCGAGGAGCCTTCCTCCTCCATAACCGCTTCGCGTCTTCATCGGAAGCGAGGTCGTACGATGTGAACGGGATCTTCTTGACTTGCAAGATGCGTAGGATGTATTCTGTTCAATCGACCAACAAAATATGCAACAGCATTCATGATCAGTGCCATAGATGAAGAAATCGAGGCTAGGGGAACTTACCCTGTCGTTGTCTGAGCGTAATCTGGGACGCGATGGTGGTGAGGAACAGTTGGATCGGTGGGGGTGCCATAGTTCAAAAAAGGTCGTCGTGTCGTATGTTCGTCACAGTACGTAGTGTATTTGGTCTGAGGGTCTTTGTATGTGTTAGCAAGTAGTAAGATCAGGTCTATGAGATGAGGGTATAGCTAAAGTAACATAAACGACTTGGAGTATCATAGGAACGCGATCGCGATCTCGCGTTCAATCTCGTGTGATAAACTCAGATAAACACAGATCTACTCCTCCACTTCAGCTTTCTCTCCAGCCCTGACCTCCTCCTTCTCCTCCTCGTCCCTCTTACAAATGGCCCCCTCAGCACTGATAGTCTGCCTAGGAAACATCTGTCGGTCGCCCATGGGCGAAGCCGTCCTTCGACACGTCGCGAAGCAGCGCGGGGTCGACCTGACTGTGGACTCGGCGGGGACGGCGGCGTATCATACTGGTGAGGAACCTGATGAGAGGTGAGTTTTATGAGATGTGGTGGTGCTTTGCGTGTGTTTTGGGTCGGGGTGCATGCGTGCTGACTTGGGTGCTTTCATTGAGTGCAGGACGGTAGCTACATGTCGCAAGGTATATTCCCCATCTAGATCTAACATACACCTATATGTACTTACTAAAAACCCTACCCGGCCGGGCCCCTACCATCAGCATGGCGTCCCCATAGAACACGAAGCCCGCCAAGTTACCAAACAAGACTTCCACACGTTCACCTACATCCTCGCCTCCGACGACGCCAACCTCCGCAACCTCGAACGCATACGCCCGGCAGGGTCGAAGGCTATCGTTAAGCTGTGGGGGTCGTATGTGGATGGCAAGGCTATTCCGGATCCATATTATGGTGGACTCGTGAGTACTAATTGTTTCTCTGCGTGAATATTGAGCATGGATTGATTGTATGTGGGTGATTTGGTAGAACGGGTTCGAGAAAGTGTACGACCAGTGCGTAGCGTATTCAAATGCACTCCTAGACGAGATAGAAGGTAAAAGCGGTTCGGGAGGTTCTTCGAATTTGTAGATATCGATTGCGCATGTGTGATGTATGTATTGTACAATGAAAATCGTTGCATATAGTACAGACAGACATCCGAGAGGGAGACGGTTAGTGGTGTGTCGGCATGTCGACGGATGCCTTGTTGCCGATGGCGTCCTCGGATTTCCAGAGGGTCGTGGTGGTCTGGAGAGAAAGGTGAGTTGGGAACAAAGGAGCGGCTGTGAGTGAGATCTTACCTTGTTCTGAGTATAGAAGTCGATTCCGCTGAGTACAAAGCGTGTCGGTCAGCACCAATGATGTAGATCATAGGGTTAGTGTGAACATACTTTCGGCCGTAGAACGGAATATCGCCCAAGAAGCTAGCCTGAAAATGACACGCATCAATAAACCACCTTCATACCCACCATGCACGAGCAACTCACCTTGTTTCCACTCCAAGAGAACATCGGCAACGGCACAGGAATAGGAACGTTGATACCAATCTGCCCGACTTCGACCTCAACCTCAAACTTGCGCGCCGTAGCACCGCTCTGCGTGAAGATCGCGGTGCCGTTGCCGTACTTGTTCTCGTTGATGATGGAGATGGCGTCGTCTAGTGTGTCTGCGGGGATGACGACCAGGACTGGACCGAAGATCTCTTCGCTGCAAAAATGGATATCATCAGCATGGTTTTGGAGTGAGAGGTAGCGGGGTAGGCATACCGGTAGGCTCTCATGGTTGTCGTGGCCTCAACTACTGTAGGTCCAACCCAGTTACCGTCCGGATAGCCTGGCACCTGGTAGCCCCGACCGTCCAACAAGATTTTACCGCCCTCTTCGTCGACAGATGCAATGAGACCTTCGATTCTGGTCTTCGCTGCTGGTGAAATGACAGGACCACTGGAGTTCATTTTGAGGTCTCAGTCAGCGATAATGCATGACAAAATGAGCGGGAACGCGTGATACGCACAGGTCGGTACCCTGCTCGAAGCCCTGGTTGACTTTGAGCTTCTTGGCGCGTTCCACCAGCTCGGGAACCCAAGACTGTGCGTTCCCAACAAGAACGGCTAGGGTGCTCGTCTGAGTCTTGCTATGGATAGATTTATTGGGATGGTAGACTTACCAACTGAAACAGCCATGCATCGCTGACCAGCAGCTAAAGGTAAACATTAAGTGGAGTCGAATTAATGCATATCACGGAGACCTACCACCAAAGGCTGCGCCTATGAGAGAGTTAAGAGCATGGTTCTTGTTGGCTACAGCGATTGTCGTTAGTATACATGTAGACTAAGCAAGAACAAATATTACCGTCTGGCATGATCACAGCGTGGTTCTTCGCGCCTAGGTTTGCTTGTACGCGCTTGCCCGTTGCACGTCCCCTTCAATCGTACCGTTTAGTCTTCACATTATCTAATATCCATGCAGCTCACCTTTCGTATATATGTTTACCTGCCCTGTCACCACCAACAAAGCTGATAGCCTTGATCTTCGGGTTGTCGCAAATGGCATTGACAATGGGGACAGTACCGTGCACAACGTTGAGCACGCCGGGAGGTATACCAGCCTTCTGGCATAGTTCGGCGATGATCATGGCAGCACCTGGATCTCGTTCTGAGGGCTTGAGAATGAGAGTGTTGCCCGTGGTGAGAGCTACGGGAATCGACCAGAGCGGGATCATCCTGTGTGAACCTGTGAGTTGGCAGCTCTGGAGTGTGAAGCGGTGCTCAGCCCCGGACTCACGCGGGGAAGTTGAACGGCGCAATGCTACAATGAAGGGTGAGAAAGACGCTACTAATTGAATGCTCGGACGAAGTACCTTGCACAAACACCTAGAGGAAGTCTTCGTGTCGAGGTGTCCATATCTTTG
Organism: Irpex sp. M6601; assembly: GCA_037039805.1. NCBI lineage: Eukaryota > Fungi > Basidiomycota > Agaricomycetes > Polyporales > Irpicaceae > Irpex > Irpex sp. M6601. The sequence continues at coordinate 52,398 of JAXQGN010000154.1, read as the reverse complement.
GTCACCTCTATGTGGTTACCTAACAGGGCCGCAGGAATACCAGTGGCAGTCTCGACAACTTGAAGACCTCTTAGCAAGTCGCCTTGCGCGTCCGCGTATGTCTTGCCCTGTTCGAGGACGATACTGCTGGCAATGGCATCTGAATTCTGGCGAAGTAGATGCTGGAGCCTGAAGTACAAAGATGAGCTCAATGACTCGAGTTTGGCAAAGACGTTTACAATACATACTCGAGAGCGAAACGCTGCCGCGTGAGGACGCTGGATTTACTCCATGTCTTGAACGCTTCGGACGCAGCAGCCACGGCTTGGTCAAATTCCTCAGTCGTAGAGTCAGGTACACGCGTCAGCAGTGTTTGTGTTGCCTATAACGCGTGTTTAAGAGAGTAATTCCGGCGCAAATCCTACACTGCTTACCGGATCTGCGAGGTCTATCCAGTTGGACGTCTTGCTCTCGACAAACTCGCCGCCTATGAACAGCTTTGTGTTCTCTCCTGTTGCACTAGTACCTTTCCATCCTGCAGACAGCTTCTCTGCACGTTCCCTGGCAGCTGCACTCAACCCACTGAGCGGTGGTCGGGTAGTGGCGAGACCTCGCGCATGGAGTGTTCGAAGACGAGCTGGGACTCTATGCATCCTTACACGGCGAGCAAAGAGCTAATCTGACACGCAACAGACAAGGTGGTGGTTGTGGTTGAAGACGACGAATAATTAGTCGCTGCGAGTAAGCAGCCTGAGCGGAAAGCCATTCCGCCACCAGTCATGAGAACAGCCTGACGAGTGTGGGGGCGCAGGAGGCGTTTGATGGCCGACGCACACATGTGACCCCCGACACCTCGTCTCGGCCGATCTCACTTCACCGACAATCAGAGACGCCATGCGTTCTGATTGGGCCGTGTGTGCCGACGCCTAACATAACAACGAATATTCTTAGAATAATAATCCTCCTTCTTGCCTCAGTCCTCTGTCAAAGTCTCTGTCTCTTCTCCTGCTCTCCCACTCACGACCTCGCACAGGTCACCACACTCTTTTATACCCCATTCTATCTGGATAGTCGTGGCATAGCGGGCTCAATGTCACAACATTTCCCGCCGTCTCCTTCCTCCACAAACCTCCTCTCCGACAATGCTTCCCTTATAGCTCCCAAGAGCATCCGTTCCTCTGCCAGCAATGCTTCTCTGGTGCGTGTTGCTACCATTGAACTCGGCTTCAACGACGCTGACACGCCCCTTTCAGAGGTCAAACGACTCGCGTTATGCTGTCGTCAGCGAGGGCAGCGGTAGCGGCAGTCCAGTCCCGTCTTCGATATCCGACAAGGTGCGTTCTACCCTCTGCACGCAAACGTCTCCGCCGGACACTGCAGCACGCACATAACGGATTTGCCTGCGCAGCGCTGGCAGGAGGCGCGTTCAGCGCATAACTGATTTCACCATCATAGTTTGCCATGTCGCCGGACCCCGCAGCCTGGGGCGGGAACTTGTTGCCGCAAAACCGAGAGCCTGATGATGATCTGCATACTCCTGATCCTCGAAGGGATAGAAAGCATGACCAGGGAGGAACGATATTTACCACACGCGGAATCTCGAACCTTGGCTGCCTTGCATTCCTGTTTGCTGGTATTACCATGCTTTTGTACGTGTCTTCCCCGTTTCACGATGTGCAATGGTCCTAACCAAAGAGCAGCGGCGGATATCCTATTCTCTCCCATTTCTTGAAGAAAAAGCAATCCACGCTCGGTGGTTTTAACCTTGGAGGTATCAATGCAACTGGACAGGTTAGTTTGATGTTGTTCTGATCAAGCACAAGTCTGACATACGTAAAGGTTCCTGAACTGATAGGAGAGTTCGGGTTGATAGACAAGGACACTCCGCAAGAGGCTTACCATTTCAACGATTATATCAACGGCAAGCAGTGGGACCTGGTCTTCAGTGACGAGTTCAATGAGGAGGGCCGCACATTCTATCCTGGTGACGACCCGTTCTGGGAAGCAGTCGACCTGCACTACTGGCAAACCAACAATATGGAGTGGTACGACCCTGCTGCCCTAACCACGAAGAATGGCTCGCTGCATGTTACGTTGAGTAAGAAGGAAACTCATGGGATGGACTACGAAGGTGGCATGATGTCAACATGGAACAAGTTCTGCTTCACCGGTGGCCTGCTCCAAGTTTCTGTCGTACTTCCTGGCATCAACAATGTAGTCGGACTTTGGCCTGCCGTATGGGCAATGGGCAACCTTGGTCGTGCTGGCTACGGTGCAAGTCTCGACGGCATGGTAAATATCACATCTCATCAGTATCAGTGCTTGTTCTGACGTATATTTAGTGGCCCTATACTTATGACGCCTGTGACGTTGGGACTGTTGCGAACCAGACGGTTAACAGCCTTCCTCTTGCCGCAACTCAGGGCGGTGACCCGACACACGACGGCGTGCTGTCTTACTTGGTTGGTCAACGCCTGTCGAGGTGTACCTGCCAGGGCGAATCGCATCCTGGACCCGTTCATGCCGACGGTACATACGTTGGACGCGCGGCACCTGAAATCGATGTTTTCGAAGCTACGGTACGTCCTGGTCATTGCAAACCCCTTCACGATATTAACGTTACCTCAGATTAGCGGTGATCCTCTTTCAGGCCAAGTTTCGCAATCTAGTCAATGGGCGGTAAGTGTAGATATATTGGGACTGTGAACTTGGTCTCATTTATCCACAGCCGTTCAACGAGGGATACAAGTGGTTGAATACCTCAGCAAATTTGATTATCCCCAACACAACCAGCACGTACTTGAATGAGTACGCCGGTGCTGTATATCAACAAGCTACATCGTCTCTGACGCACACTAGTAAGTCCCAGAATATACGCATGGTGCTGTTTACGTTGCTAAATACGTCACAGACCCCGACGCGTACGAGCTATCCGGCAATGTTTTCGAAATCTACGGTATGCAGTACCAACCCGGATTTGACGATGCTGTAAGCGGAGAACCTCGCTTTCTACGAGTCGTTACTTACTTTCATGCAGTACATTGGATGGGTTGCCAACGGCCAGCTCGCATGGCGGATCAACCAACCAGGAATGGACGCCGATCCTGCTGTTGAAATCTCGGCGCGCCCTGTACCCCAAGAACCTATGTACATCATCATCAACTTGGGCATGTCCAGAAACTTCGGCTTCGTGGACGTTGATCACCTCACATTCCCGGCCACTATGAAAGTCGACTGGGTCCGTGTTTACCAAGATCCTGATCGCAAGAACATTGGCTGTGACCCTGAGGACTTCCCGACCAAGGCGTATATTGAACAGTAAGTTGTTGCTCCTCGCAATGATTGTCTACAATACTTAACACCATCTAGGTACCCGGAAGCATACACCAATCCTAACCTGACTACATGGGTAGACGACTATCACCAGCAGATGCCGAAGAACCGCTTCCTTGGACAGTGCTAAGTTTCGGTCGATTTACTCATCTACCTGCTCGCTTTCGTACGACCGTTTGACTTCACGTAGTTCTCTCTCACATCATCGGCTTTTTCATTCACCTTCACCATCTGCATGGACCATCTGCCCTCGCATACCTATCAGGGAACTCTCGGCCTGGATACCTCTACATTTCTCATCAGTTAGCAGCGCGCTTGGTTTTGCATGCTTTAGGATTTACTGGACGTAGGAGTCTTACCGTCTCGCTTGCCTCTATCTCTGAATAGACGTAGTTTTAATACACATTCACCCTTGGTGAACAGTGCCCGTTGTACTATATACCAGCTTCGACTTACATTCTATCATGGTTTTTTGCACGATCGACGTAGCTGTTGCACTCAGCGGCATAGAAAAATCTAGTGCAAACGACACGTAGCAGGGACAGCTCATTACATGGGCGTCTGGTGGTCCTTGTCAACTTCTCGTCAACGTTATTATGTAACACCATTTCGGTTAACAGCTTTGAGACAGTCGTGCATTTCCACGGGAGCATGGTAAGTATGCGACCACGCTTACTTCGTAACACCACTCTACGCTCTGCTCTCCTACAGACTAAAACATAATCTCCTTGCCAGCTCCTTCAGCCGCTGGCCCACCTGCCCGCAATTAATTCAACTACCCCAACTGCTGAATTGAATACCAGCTTTTCATCTCAAATCTCTGATCATGCCGGGGTCAGGTCGATCTTATACGAAGAAGCCACGACGGGAGTCAGATTTCATGCCTAACGAGGAGTTCACTGCTGGGGATTTCACGATACTGCAGACACTACTAGAAAGCAGACACAGCCGTAATATGACGTGTGAAGATGTTCTTGACTCTCTGACAGGTGTAAGTTGAAGAAATCCGATGGTTATTGAGTTTAGCTAGCATACCACTTACTGCCGATTTTTCAGGCCAATAATCATACCAAAGAGCAATGGACCAGCTTTCTTCTACGGAGTATTCGTACTATTGAAATCGACCCTCCCGACGAAGAGACTACGGAACCTCCAGTAACCCGCAGGGTGAAACGACAGCCCTCTACCCGCCCGTCCTCCTCTCGTCCTCCCGTGGTGGCAACCCGCTTTCAGCATCCTTATGCTTCATCTGGTTCAAATCGAATTAGGCGATCAATATCCTCGAACGCGGACTCTGACATGTACACTGATCCTCCAACACCACGAAGAACTCGAAATAGTGTGGCCATAGCTATAAACAGCGAACATTCTGACCAGGAGCAGGAAGAAACCACGTCGTTAACTAATATACCGGATCCGCGCTTGCCCACACCACCCATACCCGTTCGTGGCACTAACGGGGGATTTAAATTCACGGACGAAGATGGTCAATACATAGTCAAACTCGGCCGACAGATGTTTTTGCAGAATCCCCAGTTCACCCGAGCAGACTTAGTACGAAAGGCTATGGCCCAGGTGCCTTCTTTCATGCCCTTTTGCTACCCTCCTTCCACTAACTTCATGAGTTGCACATATAACAGGCGCCACATCATACGTTCAGTTCTTGGCAGGGGTACTTGTGTAAGAATCCGCATCTCGAGGAAGACATGCGTAAAGCACTGCCAGTACGCACTGTGCCATACGTGCCATACCAAGCTCGAGAAGACTCAGATGATAGCGCCGACGAGTCCCCCGCACCTGAGCGAGGCGGCATGGATGAAGACCCGCGAGCCGTGACGCAGGAAAGCGAGGATGTCGAACCAGACCTTCCCGTCCCGGATCAGCCTGGCGATGCGACTGAAGACGAGAAGAACCTCGGTGACGCGGGATCAAAATACAGCGGGTCTGATGAGCGGGTCCTTGCTCGTTACATCGCCACGCATCCCGAATGGCATAAGAGATCTGTTAAGCAGAATATTAGACTTTTCTATGAAAAGGTAAGGAAGTTTGTGAACATCTATCATTTTGGCTGACAGTTGCTGTATCATAGTACCAGGTGCGCTCGGAAGAAGGCTGGAGGACGTATTATAGCGCACACAAAAGATGTGAGAGGAACGTATCACAAGATTATCATGCAACCTTCTTACGCCCAGACCGTAGACATTGATAGTCTCGCTGCGAATATGAAGCTACAGAAACGAAGTCGCGATATCAAGGGGAAGGGTAAAGCGAGGCACGAATCTGTGCACTCATTTGGTCGCTCCGAGAATGGTGAAGATAGCAATGCATCTTCGTCTTTGCCCAGACCTAATTTAGAGTCAAGCTGCCAGCTCAGCGAGAGCGAGCGGAGGGACCAGAGCAATGAGGTCACATCATCGGAAACCCAAGCGATTGACATACTAACAGGTGAACCAGCTCTACAGCATCAGCGGGAGTTTGCTGACCATTGTCATTAACTATATTCTTCTAAGCAGACCAAAGCTCGCGCAAGAGAAAAGGACCCGATTCCGGCTTTGATTCCGATGGTAGTAGCGTGGTGCAGACTGTTGCGTTCACACCTACAGCACCGATTGCAAGTGGAGAGCCTGAGTCTACCTGGACGCAGAGACTGATAGACCGGGTTCCGCGGCCATGGACCAGGTCGTGAAAGGGCCGTGTGTCTACAAGAGTCTTTACCAGATGGATGACCGGCGACTCGCGCTATCTTTTGTTGCTATATGATACCGGTCAATGATGATACTGGAATTTTGAACGGGGGGATGCGTACGTGCTATCTTACGCGGTAACGAATGTCTGTACCATCATTTCCAGCCACTGCAATGATTGAACGAGCACGGACGATGTGTACCACAGTACTTACCCGAAGCGGCGAAACTTAGTTCATGGGCGTCTAAAGTACCTACAGGCTGATCACTCCTAATCCACGTCTCTCTACTACGCAAAAATACCACCCCTATGCTTCCTCAATCCTATCATCTGACACCCCTCAGCTTCCGGGTAGGTCTCGGAAACAAGATGCGTGTCAAGAATCAATTTTCCAGTGCATAGAGTGTATCTGGGCCAAGATGTTCAAATTGCGGTGCAATACTCCGAGGAGGCAGCGAGCAATTGACCTATAGCACAAGCCGCACATTCGGCCACTATCCAGGTCTGTCGTTCTTCTCAGTCGACTGGGCGGGTCCATCTCATCTCTACCCTATCGACAGGTCGGAGGCCGATCTGGTTTGCTTGCGGGCCCAACAGCCATTGGTCGTCCCCGTCATCGATAGCTCCGGGGCAGAATTTGTCTCGCTCCTGACTCTGTTGCAGTGCGCACGGAACATGTCAATCGCCCAGACCACTGTGGGGGGGACCCAGAACCGGAGACATAATGTCTAGCGGACCGATAGGGCACGCAATTCCGGAGGATGCACTCGAATCTGACTATAAAACACGGAGAATATCACCCTGAGTTATCTCCAACGACCCCACAGACCACTCGTTCTCACTCGCAACTCTCCACCAGCCTTCCATCCGATAGAAATGACGACTCCCTACATCACCCTTCACCCCACCGGCCAAAAACTCCCCCAGGTCGGTATGGGCACCTGGAAGCTCGACAACAACCTTTGCGAGGAGACTATCTACCAAGCTATCAAGATCGGTTACAGACACTTCGACGCTGCCTGCGACTATGGCAATGAAGCTGAGGTTGGCCTTGGCCTGAAGAAGGCCATCCGGGAAGGCATTGTCAAGCGTGAGGACTTGTTTATCACCAGCAAGGTACGCAGCTCCCCGTACTAGTCCGCGAACTCCTTTACTCATTGTCTCGCAGCTTTGGAACACTTTCCATGCCAAAGAGCATGTGAAGCCTATCGTACAGAAGCAACTCAAGGACTTCGGTCTTGATTACTTCGACCTATACCTGATCCATTTCCGTAAGTACAAAACCTGATACTATTTGTTCTGATCATCAGCTCATGTCTTCGTGATCACAGCTGTCTCCCTTGAGTACGTTGACCCTTCCGTCCGCTACCCACCAGGCTGGGCATACGACGGAAAGAACGATGTTCGCACAGCCAACGTTCCTCTCTACGAGACTTGGGCAGCAATGGAGGAGCTCGTCGACGCAGGGCTCGCCAAAGCCATCGGTGTGTCCAACATGTCCGGTGGCTTGCTCATCGATCTTCTCCGCTACGCTCGCATTAGACCATCCCTGCTTCAAGTCGGTGCGTGATGCCTTATCTCACCTGTCTGCGATTCCAGTACTGATACCCGTCATTGGCAGAGCATCATCCCTACCTTACCCAGACGAAGTTGATCCAGCTCGCTCAAGCAGAGAACATTGCCGTCACTGCCTACTCTTCCTTCGGCCCATTGAGCTTCCGCGAGTTGAACTGGGATTCCGCCAACGAGGCTAAGATCCTGTTCGAGCACGACGCCGTTCTCAACATCGCCAAGAACCACAAGAGATCGCCAGCTGAGGTTCTCCTCAGGTGGTCGACACAACGTGGTCTCGTTGTCATCCCCAAGGCCACGAACCCCGAGCTGATGAAGCAGAACCTGGAGCACACTCAATTCGATTTGACCGAAGAGGAGATCCGTGCTATCTCAAGTCTCAATATCAACCTTAGGTTTAACGACCCATCAGATGTGCGTATAAGCTTGCCTGCATTGTCATGATCAACTCGCTAAATTCTTGCCTTTAGTATCTCTCTGACTTCAAGAAGTTGTTCGTCTTTGCCTAGAATTTTACTGGGGACTTTTGGTATCCTGACTCAGGGCTCATAAACGAAGTATCACAAATGTAATGTAGTAATTGTAGAAGATCTAAAAGCGCTATGTAGTATAAAGCATTTTTCTGGGATTACTTACTCCCCGCCCGACGTTCAATACCGACGTTTACTGCATATGGTCTGGGCAGAACTGTTCCGCCTCGATGATCGTGAGCCACGTGTCAGACTTTGCTCCCGACGCGGCCTTGCCACAAATTGTTGGCCACTTATTGTTCCTTCTACTTATTGCTGCTTGTGCCATGACCGCGCCTGGGGTATATAATCTCTGAGGGGCTATCCGCAGACGACCGTGACATGCACTATCCACAACCCTCTCACGACTCACTGCAATCACCGCTACAACCAGCTGCTCGGAACTCACCCTCTCTTACCACCATGAGCAATAACGGACTCAATGGGCTTCCTAATACGAATGGCCTCCAAATGGCTTTGCAGATCGCCGGTGCGCTCATTCAGGGTACACAGGGCGGCGCGCAACAACAAGTGTCTTCGCAACAACCAGGAACGAATGACCTCTTGAATTTCCTGGCGCTGCAGCAAGGTACCTCGGTGCCTGCTAACCATGTCGGCGGAGCTGCTTCCGGATCTTACTCGCACGGTGCATTAAATATTGGGCCACCTGTGGGAACATATCCAGACGACGAAGACGTGATAGTGCAAGCTTTGCATGACAGCGAGGAGAAGGGATGGACATACCGGCGAGCTTTAGAGGCACTTCATGGGGTACGTTCAGCCTTTAGACAGTTATAAATCATCGTTACATCTCGCATATACGGTACTGATGGCTGAAACATTGTGTTTGACAGGTTAATGATCATCTTGCCAGTCAGTGGAAAGACTACTATCTCGACAATGCCCAACGCTTGAACAGACGCGTTGATTTTCTTCGTGGTCAGGAAAGGCGGGATAAACCCCTCATTGCTGTGAAGAAACCCGCTTTCGACTCCCCACCCAGATCTCGCGAACCTTCGACAGCAGCTCGCAAGCCTCCGCAGACTGCAATTAAGCAACAGTCTGTGTCGAGAAAATCGTCTGACTCGGCGACGGCGGTCGCTGGGCCCAGTAGTGTGAAGGGAAAAGGGAAGGAAAAGAATGGTCCTCCTCGTCGATCCCCCTCACCACCCAGGGTCGATCCTGATGCGCAGGAATTCGGAGGTGGTAAATACCGCTTCACAGAAGAGGAGGACAAGTATCTGGTGAAATACGCACGTTATCGACTCTCTCTGGACCCAGATGTCTCAAAAGCCGCCATCTGTAAATCTATCTCAGAGAAGGTGGGTATTCTTGTGTGTGTGTCATTTGATATTCTTATTGACTCAGTGATCCAGCTACCTCACCATTCTTTTAACTCTTGGGCAAGCCATTGGCACTATTTGCGAGAGGATATCGAACGCCAAATACCTCAACTCCGTGCACCACGGGACGTAGGTGCAGTGGATGATGGGGAACTTCACACAGATATCGACTCCTCGGACTCCCTTGACTCGGATTCTGACTCTGAAGCCGACAGACAGAATATGGGCCAGGCTGGAGGAGCTATCACGAAAGCGGACAAGCGCGTGATAGCGAGATACGCTGCGTCTTTTGGACGTGAATGGGCTACCATGCGTGGCAATGAGCGATGGGATCCGTTTGAGGCAATGGTGTGTATTGATCGCCAGCGCATATGTATAGTAGTAATTCAGGTCATTTCTAGTACCCACAGCGAAAATCGAAATCATGGCTGGAGGTATATCGACGCTATGAAAAAGGTATCTGTACAGTTTCACATTTGGTGATTCGCACGCTCAACTGACTCTTTGTAGAACTTGAGCAGCTGATCAAGAAGTACCGCAAACGACGTCTAGCAGAGGTCAAGACCCAGCAAACTGGTCGTCCCAGTTGGGCTCCCAAAAGATCTAATTCACCTGCCACGAAACGCACGCGGCTGAGCGACGATGAATACGAAGACGATGGCGACTATCCTCTATCGAAGCGGTCCAGGTAAACCTTGGACTCGCATTATAAGCAAGCTATGGCCATGACCCAACTGCTATCGGCCTGTCCTACTCGTATTACATGTACCTCAGTACATATTGCTTACATTATGTCCTACTCGGTTGTCCTGTAATTATTACATGTTCGTGTATATGCGTGCATCAGAAATGCTTGATCCTCGTGGTGTTTCTGCTGAGGCGATAGCCACGTGCGGACGGCATCGATGAGCCTCATAGCGCCAGCGCGTAGCACTATAACCCAGTGGTTGTCGTAGTCACCACCTCTCTCTCCTTCATCCACTGCGACGACTGCCTCTGCCCTTTCTACGTATCTTCCTTACGAACACACTCACGAGCCATGGATGAAGAGTATGATGTGCGTTATCTGACGTCTGAGTGGCATACACAGTGAAGGCTAACATGTGTATCAAGGTCATCGTTCTCGGTACTGGCCTCACCGAATGTATCCTGTCAGGTCTCTTGTCCGTCGAGGGCAAGAAGGTCCTTCACATGGACCGCAATGACTACTACGGAGGTGACAGCGCGAGTCTGAACTTGACGCAGGTCGGTGATTGACATTCATATATCTGGATATTGTCCCTGAGCTCATATATGGTCACCAGCTATATCGCAAGTTTAGGCCAGACCAAAGCCCTCCCGCGGAGCTTGGACGTGACAGAGACTACGCCGTTGATCTCATTCCCAAGTTCATCATCGCTTCTGGAGAGCTCACTAAGATCCTCGTCCACACTGATGTCACGCGTTACCTCGAGTTCAAGCAGATCGCTGGTAGCTTCGTCTACCGTGACGGCAAAATCTCGAAGGTCCCCAGTAACGAGATAGAGGCACTGAAGAGCCCGCTCATGGGCCTCTTTGAGAAGAGGAGGGCGAAGAAGTTCTTCGAGTTCCTTCAGGGCTGGAAGGACGAGGACCCTGCTACTCACCAAGGTGCGATTGATGAGTTCATAGCAGAAGTCATAATTAACGCTGGATGTTTAATTCAGGCTTAGATCTCGACAAGGATACCATGCAGACTGTTTACAACAAGTTCGGTCTCGAGCCTGGTACCCAGGACTTCATCGGTCATGCGATGGCTCTGTACCTCACAGACGAGTAGGTGTTCATACTTTGAGTCACCGAGATCCCATACTGATGCGTCAGTGCAGCTACAAGAACAAGCCCGCACGCCCAACGTACGAGCGTATTGTCCTGTACACGTCCTCTATGGCGCGTTACGGCAAGTCGCCATACATCTACCCCCTCTACGGTCTTGGCGAGCTCCCCCAGTCTTTCGCCCGTTTGAGTGCCATCTACGGAGGAACCTACATGCTTGATAAGGCCATTGACGAGATTGTCACTGACGCTGATGGCAAGTTTGTCGGTGTCAGGAGCGGTAACGAGACCGTGAAGGCCAAGCAGGTTGTCGGTGACCCAAGCTACTTCGGTGCTGGGAAGCAAACCGAGGGCAAGGTCCGTGTTGTCGAAGAAGGCAAGGTCGTTCGTGCTATTTGCATCCTCAAGCACCCCATCCCTGGTACCGAGGACGCGGACAGCGTTCAGATCATCATTCCACAGAACCAGGTCGGACGTAAGAACGGTTAGTTGTTCAGCATTGTGTAGCATGATGCGTTGCTCATCTATCATACAGATATCTACATCGCCGGCGTGTCCTCTACCCACAACGTTTGCGCCAAGGACATTTACATTGCCATTGTCAGCACTATCGTCGAGACAGACAAGCCCGAACTTGAGATCAAGCCCGGTCTCGAGCTTCTCGGTACCATTCACGATAAGTGAGTCCTCTTCTATGTCCTCGGGCCTGTCTTTCATTACTGACGGGGTTGTCCACAGGTTTGTTTCGATCACGTCACTCTACACTCCAACCTCGTCCGGCACCGATGACAACATTTTCATCACTCGTTCCTACGATGCCACCTCTCACTTCGAGACTGTCGTTGAGGATGTTCAGGATGTATGGAAGCGTGTTGTCGGCAAAGACCTCGTGCTCAAGAAGCGAGAGGACATCGAGGCGCAGGCTTAAGATAGGGTTTCACACGTTTCTTCCATCCATCGCCTTACCTTGCTTCGGTCCCTCATATGTTCTCGGTCTAATTTTCCCTCTCGCGTTTCCCCCACCCGTATAAAGTCGCAATCTAGCATGTACAAAACATCTCGTGGATTTTCAAAGCATTCGATACCAATCTTCTCGGCAGTTCTCTGAGTCGGAAAGAAATAAATACACAAAGGTATCAAAAGAACGCGTCCATGCTGAACTCTGGAACTTGAACATCCTGCTTCGCAGATTTCATGAGACGTCCCATGCCAGCCTTCCGAGCAACCAGATCGCCATTTTCTTTCTGTTGCATCACCTCGCCGTCTCCTGAAGGTGTAGGCCCGCCATCAGGAGTTCGGAGATCTGGAGAGCCAACACGCGTCGGCGGTGCACTCGGGATATCCATGTCAATCAAGATCGACGACCGACGACGCATTGCGGGTTCGAGAGCGAAACGTGTAGCAAGTGGGCTTGGAGGTGGGCGTAGAGGTAGAGTAGGAGAGTCGTGCACAGCTGTTGATGGTCGTGCGAAAGACCACGTACGTACCAAGTCCAAAGCTAGTGCATGGCAGCCTAGAAGAGTGTTAGCAGCAGCCTCAAAAACATCACAAAGAACACGGCGAACCCATTCTGCAGAATACACGAGCAATTTGCAAGACAAAGTTGAACTCAGTTCGTCCCGAAATCTCGCTGGTTCCTTTCGCCGCTTGCAGGGTTTTAAGTTTCAGCTGCGAGAACAGCAGGGCGAGGCTGGGATCATCATAGTGAGGTTCGCCAATCTCCGTTATTTTGCTGTCCCATGCCGCAGCGAGGTCACGAAGCGGGGTCTGCAGCACCTTGAGTACGTAAAACGATCGAAATAAATGTGTGGGCGTACCACAAGAATGCGGACTGCTAAGTCACGTCTTCGCAGCATCCAGAACGCCCAGCTGGCAAGCCAGCGATTCCCTTCCTTAAACGCAGTAGGGATAACGGTCGTCGTAAGAATATCCCGTAACATGGGGCTTTCATCTCCTTCCACTACGCGCACAAGTGCAATAGCCAGCTGGAAGTCCTGCAGGTTCCTCAAGCACACGTTTACAGCATCCTTCAGACTTCCACCCAGAAGGAAGAACGCTGCGGCGTATTCTACTCACGCCCTATGAGTCTCATGATTTTATTACATGATGATACACATACCAAATCTCCGCTTGCTCAGAAGCGCAAAGGCGTTCTTCAGCGCAGCTGTTCTCCATCGAGGTTCGGAAAAGTTGTTGTTAAGGAACTTCAGCATTGCATTCTGCTCTTTGTGCCAAGCCGCCTGCCGCCAAAGTCCATGCACCAACTTGACTTTGCCTAGCGCAAAGTAGAACAAGCTGCATGCGACAGGGTCCCGATTGTCGCCAGCCATATATTGATTGCGAGCCATGACTTCGAGGTGCGATTTCTGTTTTAGTGACAGTCAGTACTGATACGATCGTGCTCCAGTGTTGAGCTTTACCATTGTCTCTTGAGAGCGCAGCCAAATATACACACCTAGCGCTCTCGCGTCGGTCCAAGTCATCTTGCCTCCTTCACATGCGGCAACGGAAGTTGACAGCAGCAAGTCCTGACTTTCACTATGGAACGCCCATATCATGTCACGATATCGCAAACGCTCGCGCCGATGAGGTAAACGACTCTTGGAACCACCATTGGACGCAGGAGAGGCAGGAGAAGCCGGATTCGATAACCTTCGGTTGTAGATGTAGAAGACTCGCATGGAGATGACGTATCGTAGGCCATTCGAATCCAGTGCGCGTCGCTGGTTCTCGATCTATGGTTGACAGATAGACATCAGGAGGTGGAGTGTGAAGACAAGTCATAATCATTCACCTCTAGAGTAGTTTGGAGCAGAACTAACAGAGACTCCATTTCATTCGGGGTCAGGTGAGGCAGAGGTTGCTCTGAAAGTTTCTCCTTGAGCCCTTCAACAAGAGTTTGAGAGAACTCTTCTTCCTCGGATCTGTCGCAACCCGTTAAGCAATCGCTATGGATGAATGCAAATGACTGACTCGTCGGCTACTTCTGGTACGGAAAAGAGTAGCGAGTATTGAGGTTTGTGGGCGATGTTGCTCTGAGGTATGTTGAATTACACGGTCGACAACAGGTGATCAGTCACTTACAGCTTTCGCGACGTCGTCTTTCTTCAAGAACTCTTCAAAGGGCAGTGGTGTCCACTGATGTATATCCCGTGTTCTATCCAGATTGCGAGACAGGTTGATGAAGCTTTTCTTGACTAGCTCGACTTTCTCTAAATATATAGGATTGGTCAAAAATAGGTAACGTCGTATACCATATAACGGCCTTACCCCAAAGCAAACACTGGAGTGTCATCTGGGGATGGTAGTCATCCAGAGGTCCATTATGTCTTGCAACGTACTCAAACAGATCCTCTTCATCTGAGTTCACATTCCGTGCACGCCGTTCTTGTCCATGTAAAGACATAAGTTGACCCGTCCCAATGAGGAATAAACCTCCTCTAAGCCAAATCGAGTCCTTTATTTGATGGGGAATTGTACTAATAGCAGATCAATATCTGAACCAAAGCGTCAGAATGTGTGCTACATACCGCGACAGGTCGATTGTATGGCATACACCCCACCCTGGGGTCTCATCAAAGTAGGTCATCCTTTCTTGGCAGAGTAAATCTACATGGTGTGAGAATCCCACCGCCAGTATGGATTGGCCATCTGGCGTAGCTGTCCAGTCTAGGTCCAGTATCGGGTCATCTGCACTGCACGACGTTCAGATTGTATGCGCCCCAACACGGGATAAAACTCACCTGAATATGTGCGAATATTCCATGCCGGACGCGAACTCGGATTCAGTGGAGTCCCAAATTGTTAGCTCCTGACCTCCCGTCGTGGGGCATACTACAGGAGCCGTAAGCTCACGTTGACACGCATTACTTCTCAGTGGGTTAATCTCAACGTACCAAGGACAGTCTTCTTGGCCGAGCTGCAAGCCGCCATTGCGATATTCTGGCGCTGAGTCTTTACTCTGCCCGTACGCTTCAAGTTAATCGATGCACCGCTGGAGTCTATCCTCCAGAAGGCCAATTGACCATCGGCCCCAACGCTGACCAGATCATCATGTCCGCCCAACATTTGTTTCGCGTATTGTCCGCTCCATCCCATAGGGTCCACTGGCACAATCATCGTTGGCTTCGTTTCCAAAGGCAGACTGTTTTCCGAGACCACAGTAACCTCGCCAGTAGAAGCCGTACTTGTTTCAGAATTGCAATGGACAGATACGTTCAGGAATATCATGGTAGCCTTCGGAGTGATACCTATCACAGTGGTCGATTTGCCGTTCTGTCCTGAGGCGATGGCAAAGAGAGATACTACGCGGGATATCTCGACTGAAGCCAAGTTGGCCAGCGAACGAGTCTCGTATAAGGAGACCCTACCCAACGATTCGGAATAAGTGAGGAAATGATCTCCTTTGAGGAAGTTCAGCAAAGTAAGCGTATGAATCAGTCGGCTACGTACCACCTCCCAGCACCACCACGCGATCGACCTTGTTAGACTGAGTCGGTCTCAACGTTGCAGCTCGCACTGGTGCTCGTTTGTTCTTGCCAAGCGTCCATATTTCTACCGTCCCGTCTTCTTTCAGCCCAGCAACGGCTTCGCCATCTGCTGTCCTCACAAAGCGAACAAGATCTGACAACGAACGACCGTCCTCCTGTTGATCACGATGCAACGAGGTCTCGCCTTGTGAAACTAGTGACAGCCCTTCCCGGCGAGCGTCGAAAAACGGCAAAGGAGATAGTGTGTAGGAGGTAACGGGAGGTGATGTGACAAGAGTGAGTGTTCCTGGAATAGATGGATTCGGCAATATATAGAGATGTCCTGGTGGATATGGGAGTGTTGAAGGTGCTGACTGTAGTAGAGTGAATTGTTTGAGAAGTGTTGGCGGCCGACGGTCTATATTCTAAAAGGCTGTGAATAGGATGAAAGGCACGAAAATGAAAGGAGACGTACAGCGACTGCTTGCAGCACAAGGGATCCATCGGAGAGCACTCGAAGAAAGAGGTCCCAATTCTCCTCTTGTATCTCGCGTACTCTTTTGTAGCGGCCATCTTCAGTGTTCACACCTGTATCAGCAAGGGCTGCCGTCAGAGCCTTTGACATGATATCCCGGCTCAACCAGAATACTTTGGAATCAGAGATCTGAGACGCTACGGAGAACGGTAGAGCAGAAAAGATGTCGAGAGACGCATGCAGTTGAAGACGCTGAGGTGCATCGAGCACGGGAAGGAAGATCCGTAAAGTTGCGTCTGATGTTACAGTGTAGAGGATCAAGTCATCACTGTGTATGGCTCGTCAGACGCGAAAGATGCTATACATGCTGAGGTGACAAACCGACTTGATGTTTCTGACTGTTTCCAGTTCATATCTGTAACTGGCCGAGGATGGCGTATCTTCTGCGTTTGATTCCCTGACGTAGTCAAGTATATGCGGACTGTGTTGTCCCGCTGTTACAAACGTAAGAGCCAATAAGACTTGTTCTGACAGTAAGACACACCGTGGTTGTGCTGGCAATATACATGAGCGATGGAGAGAAACGCAGGCGAGACAGTCCTGCGAGACTTTTACGAGGTGTTTAACGAGTGGTGTCACGCGAGGCAGAATCATCACGTACGGGAGTGTCCATTTCAAAGACCATGTAGGCAGGTCGTTCTCTAAGATTAGAGTGTACACAGATAAGCTAGATGGAGTGCCCACGGCGAGCAGTCCTGACACCAGTAAATATACCATCACCTAGGAAGTTGTAGAAAACATTACCAGATTTACAATCTATCGTAGTGATGGGCTGACCATCAGGCAGCAACAGAGAGGAATAAACACGCCATGTATCGCCCTGCACGCCAGACAGGGACCAGGAGGCTATACGAGAGCCCATAGAAGCAACGATCTATGTAATGATACGCATGAGATGCATGCAGCTCGTGATCATAGCTAGCTTGCACGCACAAGTCTCATGCCCGGGTCAATGGAGAGACATTTGATTGCTTCTGTTGTATGCAACGCGCCTGGAAAGGCTTCCCAAACCGCCAAGGCACGAACGAAAGCTAGGGTTCTTGCATTGAGAATTATGATAGAATCGAACGAAGGGTATAGCTGGGTAAGGTGGCGTTAGACTTTCGAACGCGAGATCACAATATAATGGGAACTTACAAGCAAAGTCTCCTTCGGCAGTACCAGGTGTTGGAGGCCCGTGTATGGGCTGCCGGTATATGTGTGCAGTAATTGAAGCATTATCTGCACAATCTGGATAAAAGTGAGCCGCGTTTATGAAAGTCGAGAAGGAAAGGTCATGGCTGTTGCGTGCAGAGGTCGTCCGATGAGCCAGAACTTGCACATCTCCGGGCCACGTGGCTAGGAACGTCATGTCCGCAGTGCAGGCTCTCTGGACGCCCGTTCCGTCTCCCGACTGTGCTTGAGGCCAGGGAACGCGACTTTCCTCCTTTCTTACGAACCACCACCACCTTCATTATTGACCGCCGCTTCTCACCCGCACTCTGTCGCCAGCAACTCGCCGCTGGGTTTGTGGAACGGCGGACCCCCTGAGTCATTCACGACCGACTTATTTCTAGCCGCCCCCGTCCTGGAGAAACATGCGTTTATGGGGTTATGTCCCCCTGTTCGCGTCTGTACCATTGGCGCATGCTGCGCAAGTGGCATTTGAACAAGGGCCTAGCTCTTTGTCAAGTAATCTCATCGACAGACTCTCCCAAGACCCTGATTACACATCCTTGCTCTTGCTACTACAGAAAGCTAAATTAATCCCAACGCTGAACAGACTAAATGGATCCACCCTCTTCGCACCCACGAACGATGCGATCAAGCGACATATAGCCTCGGATGCTGCTTGGGAAGCTGCACTCACAGAGGACGGTGAAGAACTACGCGATAACATACAAGAGAAGCTTCGCCAGGAGCTCTTTTACCACCTGCTGAACTATACCCTCTCTGACGAACGGCCGAATGAAGGTGTAGAGACTATGAATACACTACATTACCCCCGCACACCCGTGGAACCTCCCTCCCATGAACCTCCACCGTACCCGCCATGGATGCCGATACCCGGCGGCACATTGGGTGGCTTACCTCAGAGGCTTCGCAGGGCTGTCCGGGATGACGCAGAATGGATTGGGGTAGACGCCTTTGGACAGCAAGGTGCTCAAGCTACTGACCGCGTAACTGCCTCGAATGGTGTGGTTGTGAAGATTAATGAGGTACTCGACGTACCACCAGACCTAGGTGCGTCTATGTTGTTCCATTGTTCCATGCTTAAACTCTAACATGGACATTAGCCACCGTTATCTCCACGCATCCTTCTTTATCATATCTTCGAAACGTGCTCACTCCGGAGTTGATAAATTTCCTGAATTCAACGTCAGAGCTCACGATATTCCTCCCTGTGGACGATGCATGGCAAGCCCTGCCTCACTACGAGCGCCTTTACTTGGAGAGTAAATACGCTACGGACGATTTAACGACCATCGTTAATCTCCACGCAGTGGCAAATAAGGACGTGCACTATGCCGAGTCTTTCGAGGGTGGTGTCGAACGTGAGTTGCATATCCCTTTCACCTCAAACAGGCTAACAAGCTCTCAGTGACTACAATCGAAGGACAGAAGCTTCATATTGCCAAGTCGGAAGAGGGAAATGGGACCAAGATATCTTCTGCAGATCTCATTGAGCCAGATATATACGCGGCCAACGGCGTCATACATTCCATCTCTTCATTCCTCTTGCCCCCGGATGCGTTACGGTTCACTCCAGAGAAGTATCTACTTACCCTGAACTGCTCCTCATTCGTCGATCTCATTCACTCCGTCGACCTCACATCATTAATTAATGACACTGAAACACACTGGACAATACTCGCACCTCAAGACGACGTTATCTCGATATTTGACAATGGCGAACTCCCACCGCGGGGCAGCGAAGAGTTGAAGAAGATGCTGCAGTATCATTTCATACCGGGGAAGAAAGCACCTAAGAAGCTATCAAACGGTATGCTGCTGGAGACGGCTCTAGAGGAGTCTGGTTTGAGCGGTGGCCGGCAAGTGTTGAGCGTGGATGTGCACGAGGATGGAAAGAAAGGCAAATCTGTTGGGTTTGGAGGTGCTAGTACTATCGGTGACCCTAGTAAGTCCAATATGCCGCGGACCCAAGACAACTGACTAATGTGCTGCCATCGTGTCTCAGTTGAAGCTAACAACACGCTCATCTACTTCATATCACACCCCCTTGTGCCTCCGGCGGATGCGTTGACAACTGCTCTCCCGCAGCTCGACTTATCATCTTTCCTCGCTGCTGTCTTCTCGACGAACTTGGCCGACAAGCTTAAATTCACCCCTCGCACGACACTGTTGATCCCCTACAACAGCGCGTTCAAGCGCTTAGGGGCACTTGTCAGTGCCCATCTGCTTAGTGCCTCTTCGAAGTCGGATCTGGAGAAGGTCATCCTACACCACGCTATCAGCGGCGTCGAATACGCAGACACGTTGCAGAATGGCACTGCTCGCACGTTCGCTACTCTGGAAGGCTCGGATCTGCACGTGGAACGCTCGAAGAGTGGCGAAGTTGTGTTAACTGGGAGCGGCGGCTGGTCAGACATGCACTCCCTACTCTACCCCCAGGACTACCTCACACAAACCGGTGTCATACACGAGCTCTCGGACATTATGATCCCGCGTTCGGTGGACATCACCATAGGGAAACTCATCTCTGCTGCCAAGTCGTCTACGATGGCCTCGTTGATGACCAAGGCTGGCGTTGACTGGATTCTGAACGGGACGAACCCGCCTGAAGGGACTGTCTGGGCGGAGATGGGCCTTAAGGGAGTCGGATGGACAGTGCTGTGCCCTACCGACGAAGCCTTCAAAGGTGTTAACTTGACCGAGCTACACGCAGACACACCACGTCTGATAGAGACCGTCCTCCAGCACCTGGTGCCATTGCAAGAGCCGTCGCGAGCACCGGACAACATCGACTACGTCGACTTCTTCGAGATCCTCAATAACAATCGACCACTGGTTCTCAACGATTCGACGAAATACACGACGTTGTTGTCGAGGAAGCAGTCGTTCGATTGGCAAGACTCTCGGGGAGATGTGGACTTCCGGCAAGTCGATAATGAGATAGTCGTTGGCGTAGACGGCGCACGAGGATCCGATGGAAGGCGCGATTCCGCTCATGTGACTAGCTGGGGACGATCTACGCAAGGGAGAGGCACTGGAGGTGTTGTCTCGATTGACCGAGTGCTTACACCGTATCACCCATCCTGGAGGGCTGTATACGGTGGCCCTATCACGGTTACCGTTCTTGGAGTGCTATTGATAGGCGGGTTCTTCTACGGTGTACGCGTGCTCTGGAAACGAGACACGACGGAGGCGACGTATGAGCCGATAGGCGGGTTTGGCAATAACGATGACGAGGCGTAATTCATTTTCTTGGTTTACTTACTTTTCTATAGACAGTGGAACAGTGCTCGTTTCTAACCCTATACACACTTTCTGCTCTTGTTTTCTTCGAGGATCTCGTTGTATTTTATCCGGTAGACTTTCATTACATGTACCCATTAATAGCGTTAAATATTCACTACTGTACAGGTGTTCTCTGTCTTCCTCGTGTACTAGATTTTGGTGCTACCCCAGATGACCGCCAAGCAGGTGGTTGGGGGATTCCATCGCTGTGATTGGTTAGACCGGTTCATGGTTCCCCGCATCCCGACTGCGGGGCGAACGACCGCGCAGGGGACGTAGAACGGATGTCAAAATCACAAGCTAACCCCACCAGTATAAGATCCTGATCTTCAAATTCGTCATGCAGACGCTTTCGAAGTACACTAGGGCACTTCAGCTCGTTTGCTATCCCCCATCTGCTCTCGTGCCCACTTCCAACATCGTTCGCCATGGTGAGTAACGTCTCTGGTCCAACGCGAACGCAACGGGCACTAATATGCGGCGTTTTGCGGTGCAGAGTGATACACAATCCATCGAACAACCGAAAGCCTCAACGAGCTCGACGGCCGAGTCAATAAAGTCGTTCGTTGCAGGTGGTGTTGGAGGTGTTGCGGCAGTAGTAGTTGGTGTGTAGAGTTATATATTCTCTCAGAATAGACACAAAAGCTCAATTTTACACTTCTAGGACATCCCTTTGACCTTACCAAAACCCGCCTTCAGACCGCTGCGCCAGGCACATACACTGGAGCCATCGATGTTGTGAAGAAGACTTTGGCACGCGACGGAGCAACTGGGTACGCCCAGTAATTCCAGGTGTATAGGAAAGAGCTCATGCAATACATTCCAGTTTGTACCGTGGCGTTGTTCCACCTCTACTGGGAGTCACCCCGATCTTCGCTGTGTCTTTCTGGGTGAGTCATTTACCACATAATTCACATGCATGCACTCAACGGATGATCAGGCATATGATACCTCGAAAGCTCTCATCTACGCTGTCACGCCTCACAGAACAAGCAAAGAGCTTTCTGTCGCAGAATACGCCGCGGCCGGTTTCCTCTCGGCAATTCCTACGACACTAGTGACAGCTCCGGTCGAACGCGCCAAGGTTCTTCTACAGGTCCAGGGCCAAAGTGCAGGGGGCACGCATTACAACGGTGTCTTCGACGTTGTGAAGCACCTGTACCGTGAAGGCGGCATTCGCAGCGTGTTCCGCGGTTCGGTTGCAACAGTGGCGCGTGATGGACCTGGTAGTGCAGCGTACTTTGCTGCCTACGAGGTTACGAAGGGACTCTTGACCACCAAGGGCTCTACCGATCTTAACCTTGGCGCTGTCATTTTTGCTGGTGGAATGGCCGGTGTTGCAATGTGGTCAATAGCTATCCCGCCGGATGTACGTCATAGTATACCAGGGAATCTGAGTTGATGAGCAATACTGACAGGTTTTCTTACAGGTCATCAAGTCGAGGATCCAGTCCGCCCCAACGGGAACGTACTCTGGCTTCCTCGACTGTGCGCGCAAGACGATTGCTGTAGATGGAGTCAGTGCGTTGTGGAGGGGTTTGGGTCCCGCCATGGCTCGGGTAAGTCACTCAATTCATTTTCTACTCGCTATTGGCTCGTTAACGAAAGTAACCAGGCCTTCCCTGCAAATGCCGCAACCTTCGTAAGCACCTCCTTCGACCTGCATCGGGATACAGCTGACCTCGCGCCTTTCAATTTAGCTCGGAGTGGAAGCTACGAAGAAGTTGCTAGAGTCCTATTTGTAATCTTATCTAGGGACTTTGAAGATATATACATTGGATCTTTGCTCCGGAGTCACTGTCGTCGAGAATTCGATCTACATCGGATGCTATGTTTGCAGGTTTCGTCCAAAGCGAAGCATTGCTTGATTGACAACTACGTCTAAACATAGAATATGTGTTATATGAATGTACATGGTAGTAGGGATACATTTTGACTATTCCGGTATTTACACGAATTCCAAGGATATGAGTGGATGAATAAAGAACTGGATGAATGTGAAGAAGAAAGTTCAAACTCTATGCAAACAAGCTGCGTTTTGGGGTTCACTTCCGCCAACTCGACGGAATTTTGAAGACAACGTCCGACCACACACTCAACCTTCCGCGTTCCCAGTCTTCGAGGTACGACAGTCCGGCACTGCCGCGACGTCCTTCCTCCTCCTTGAGCCGCATCTCTGCGTCGCACCAGAAGAGAACCCAGTCTCCCATCCGGATGTGTCCGGTGCTGCGCTCAAAGTACCACTTGTTCACAGGGTTGTTGGCCCGACTACGCCACACGAGGTCGCGGCCCTCACCCACACCTTCCTTGCCTCCGTTGGGATTCGCCGAGAAGGGTAGACCGAGACCGTACGACTCGTCGTGGAGAGCAACCCACAAGAAGTCGACCGTGCCGTCCCCCTGATGGCTAGGAAGCACAGCGAACTTGTCCAAGTAGGTGATCGGTGCAAACGCCCCTGGGGTGCCTGCAGGACATTGCTCGGTGGTTACGATGGCCGCGCCAGCGTAGTCCCCTGCGACGATGACGAAGTCAAGACATTCGTCGAGTCGCTTCCAAAACGGCGCTTCGTCCAACTCACGGCCGAAAGACTGCTCGAGGAGCGCTTTCAACTTCGTGCGGTCAATCTCCGAGGCCGAGCGAATGACACGGACGTCGAGGCCGCGCCGAAGGATGGTGGGGGTGTGAGATTCGATCCTGCGGTTTCCCTGCAGGAGGGCGTGAGGGAGGCTAGAGCTGACGGCGGGCTTGTTCGTGATGAGATTCGCGATCAGAGAACTGGGAGAACGGTGGGAGACCATGACTGCCGAGGACGAAGGGGGCATGTAGGAGAGGCATGTGCGCGCCAGTGCCAAATTTGACAGTGCCGAAGGATGTGTCGACTTCCAGCGAGGATCAAAGGTGTTGCGGATGTATGAGTATTCAGAAGCAAGGTTCACCAACAAATGAGGCATGCCATCCCGTGCGTATGAGGGAACTCCTCCTTCCTTATTGATGAGCATAAGTCGTAGAGGGGTAAGATCAATGTCACTGTCGTCCGGCATCTCGTGCTTAGTTTCGGCTGCTGCCTCAACCATCCCTCGGGTAAGGGCAGCGATCACGTCGTTGGCATCGACGCGGACTGAGCGGAAGAACGAGTCGAGAGCCATAGGAGGAAGCACCGGAATCTCGCCAGCCTTCAAGGCGGACCGGATGGGAATCAAGTCTGCTGGGAAAGTGTGTGCCTCAGGAGTATACTCGGTAGGCTTTGCAGAAGTTTCTTCTTCGCCAGGTTTTGGGCCTAAACGGACGACCGCACCGAGTACAGGGCGAGCCTTTGCACCGTATTTCTCGAGGGCAGACACGACACGCATAGTCTCCTCCATGACTGCTGCACGTTCTCCGCTCTCGCCTTTCGGTAGATCGTCCTTCTCGACAACAATAACGCTGACAAGGCCGAGCTTTTCCAAGTAGATCATACCACGGGCGATACTCTCCAGCTGACGCTCCGTGAAAGGTCCCTGCAGCTTCACAAGGGCAGTTCGCCGGACGATGGGGTTAAGGATAGATGCGATGACAGGACTCTGGATCTGAGACTGTTTCTGTTCTGTAGTGATGTCCGGAGGGCGTGTCTCAGTAGACGGCTTTATTGACTCTTGCACGTCTTTGATCATATCCTGGGGAGGGGAAACTTTCTTTGGCTTCAAAGCACGGAGACCAAAGTCGGCTAGATAACCACGCGTGTCGCGCAGTGATGGGTTTGCGCGGAGGATAGACATGATGAAATCCTACAATATCAATGTCAGTCACGCCGCATAGAAATTAGAGGTCCTGGCTCTTACATTATCGGCAACTTCATCGACGTCCGGGGGTGGCTTAGGTTCTCGCAAACTGCGTATCGTCTACGAAGAAAGTCAGTATGCTGTGGCGCGACAGGCCGCACAAAGACCAGGCGTACTGCATAGAAAGCCTTGAAAGTCTGAGCGGATCGCGAGTTCAACGCGACGTGCGAGGGTTTGCGGGCTGTCCTGGCTGCAGTTGAGAGCATGGTCATCGGAGGGGGGAGAGCGAGGAGAGCGAGGGCGTCGAGAGGCGGTATAAATAATGAGTCATGGGATGTGGTGAGTGAAAAAGTGATTGGACCCTAGCAAGAAGTCTCTGCAATTCACCGGCGCTCCAGCCATACCGTCGGCGCTCTCCACCCAATGGCAGATTTCCGACCTCAGGGACAGCCTCATGCAGAAAGCAATCAGAGTGCAATCAGCCAGTGATTCTACTTATTGAGCTCTTATTGAGCTCTTACTGCCAGACGCAGTACGTATTTAATGACTCTCCGGCCACATGTCGGTACATAACCAATTACCCTTTCGACCAACGGTCTTGTCGCGAATTCCTCGCACCTCTTCTCGCGCATCTCTCTTTACATGCGGAACAGGACCGAATGAACCTACGGCAACGCAGTCTAATGAAACCGCCACAAACGTTGTATCCCACTTAGGGCGGTCGTCGTTTTCCAAGTACATATCATGTCCGTGGACATGTGCCTTCGCAATAGATGCTCGGCTTTTGTTCTTACATGTATTGCGATGTTTGCAGTGTGATAGATCTGATATACACGTTGCTTCTTCGTACTGGAATAGATGGACGGCTGGAGGAGCAACGCCGTGCTGGCGCTACTGAGAGCCAGGTACACCAGCAACTGGTGTTTCCGAGGACGAACATGAGCGTGATGAAACTGCGAAATGCCCGGTAAGCGACCAGCCACACCGGACGCAGTAAACAGAGCATCAGGTACTCACGTTAACGTTGATGTCTACAAGGGGGATTGCGTATTTAGAAAGAAAGAATGCGGTACTGTCGGACATTGGGATTCTTAAACGCGGAAGATATCAGTGTACTTGGAAGTGGGCAAAGGCAGACGCTGGAACATACGCTTGTTACCGTCACAATCGAGTCTTCGCTCATCATGACGGCATTGAAGGTGTGGTTTTCGTGTGTGGGCACTCGGATTGTTTTCGCACGGTAAGGCAGATAGGTCTTGACGGGGCGTTCCAGGATCGGTCCCAGATTGAGCGTAGTTGGGCTCTGCACGACTGTAGTCACTGGATGATCACGATCAAGCCCCTCCGCGATGTCTTTCTTTACCGCTAATTGATTAAAGTCCAATATTTGGATTGCCTTCGGTCCTACAGGTTGTGTTGAATGATCTGGTGTGTGCCATGGTGCGATGAAGGATTGGCCGAAGATGTAGCACACCCAAATCATAGAGTGGCCGTTTGGCGCTTTCATCATCCGAGAGCCGCGAGGTCCCCAGACATCCCACCGAACATCCTCACCGAGCTCCTCCACCTTTGTCATCTGAGAGAAGATGGTGGAAAATGGTACGAAGAGCACGAGTGTGTAGATGTTCGCCCCCTCGGCTACCCACAAGGTTACTACAAATAGACGATCGCTGCGGGAAGTGTGGAAAGGAACTTCGAGGTCGGGATGTGGTTGCCATCCATACGCAGGATCTGAACGAACGGACATGGCGAGAGGAACTGCCCAGACGTGTAGAGTGGGCCAGCGTAGGGCACATACGAAGGATGCCTCTTCAATGTCGATGAGTTCATCCGATGCGTCCTTGAAGCGGAAAACCTGCAACGACGGCTCTGGGTGTTGCACCATACCAACTACAATATGTTCATCATCCAAAAAGCCAAAAGAGCCGATGGAATGCCCTTTTAGGGCCTTGTGATAAGAGAACATATTTAGTAGGCGTGCTGAGGTGGAATTGCAAGACTCACTATCTCAAGCTTGCCTGTCTGCCAGTTCCATACAAGTACCTGGCTCTCCTGTTCATCGCCAGATATAAACAGCACGCCAAGGTGTGATCCGGAGATAGAGATCGCGAACGAGAATTCCAACCCTCGCGGCGCGTGTGAGAGCACCGCGTTCGTGCATGCCTTAGGATGAGCTTTTCCTGTTCTCATTGAGCGCAAGTGAATTCGATAAACGCCCCTGCGCATTTCATCAGCACAAATGACCCTGCGTCATCGCATTGTAACTCACTCGCTGGTTTGAGTCTCTATGAGAACAAGTAGGTCGAAAGCGGGTTCCATAGCGAAATCTCGAATTGCTTTGATGTCCTTTGGCACGAGTTCCCAGCGGTCCTCAGGAATGCCTCTGATTTCCGATGGAAGCTGCTCGAACACGAGAGTCTGTCTCCCTCTTGCTTGGGCGAGCACTCCTCCGTATAATTCCCATACCCCTCCTTGGAGCATGTCCACAGTTTTATCTATGCGCCATTTGAGTGAGCGCCATGCCGTCTGGTGCTCTCGCAAGCGTTGCAAGCGATCTGCCAGCAGCATGGTACTCGATAGCCCATCCTCCATCCCAGCGATTGCGAGTTCGATTGCATATTGGCAATCGACGGAGGAGGAAATATAGTCACGGAATGCAGCGCATACCTATGGGGTCTGTGTAAATATACTCAGTTGAGAATGAATCATAAAGTTGAACAACCTTGGTGCACGTAAGAAGAGTTCTCCAGTCCAACAGGGCGATTATCTTGATGAGCAACTCGGTAGGCAATTGTAAAAGTTGTGACATCTGTGGTGGCTATATCAAGGGCTAGTGTGAGTGCACTTTGAACAAGGGAGATCATAGTTAGACTCACTCGTTCAACGAGGACAGAAGATGGTGGTGGAAAGGAAGTTGAAGCACGCGAGCTCGATGAGGTGGATGAGGTCACGCCACTACTATGGGAGTAGCTCCTAAAGAGTCTCCGCCGCAATATCGACCACAGCCGCATTCCACTTACAGCTCTATTTTATGACTGGGAGACTTGCACAGGGACTTCGCAAGGGTCCAGGAGGTCATAGATTGCTAAACAACACATACAGGCGTCTCAGAGTGGCCCCCTCTTTTATACTACTGCTGATTGTAGCGGCGATGATGCAAAGAGCAAATGTTGGCAGGTAGAAACTCCTTAACAAAGTTGTCACCAGTGCGACACTGTGGAGTGATTCTGATAACGTTCAGTGACCAATGGAGATATGAGCTTGGTGATCTTCCGAAAGCTTTTCTCTCTGAGATGAGACTGTGATCCACGGATCGCGACGAATCGACCCAAGGGAGCAATTATGCAGTATTTGTATGGCAGAGCAGGTGCATGCCATGTTGTTCTGGCAACAAACATCCGAATGGTGACAGGTTGGCGAGGCAATTGGATCGCAGGCACAGAAGTGAATTATCATTATGGAGGAGGAACAGTTCGCATCAGGATAGGACATGTGCTTTCGCAGCTTCGTGGGTGACTGCATCTAACTTCTCAGATTCAGCCGTACGAGCTGAGAGATATCCAAAGAAAGCGCAATCGATCCTGGCAAGAGACTGGTAATCAGGGGGATACACGGATATCTGTAGCTGAGGGCTGTGTGAGAAACCCGGCGCTAGACGCGTGCACGAACACGAGGGATTGTGACGAGCAACGATCAAGCGACGGTAAACACGGGAAGCTTGTTCAGAACGCGAGGTGAGTGGGATAAATGTCGTATTCCGAGAAGCTTGAGGTTTTACAGGTATGTGTCTACATGTTTATATACAGTTCTACTATCTAGTGCCACTCCGTGGCTTTCGCGCATTACTAATCCTACAACAAAGAAACACGATAAGAAACTAATACAAGGTGAGTCAGGTATCTACATATCTACGGCCGAAGGCATTCGGGGTGGCACTGAAGGACGTACAACGTCGTGACGACTTTGGCCAGCGCCCACCGTTACAACACGAGCGAGAAGCCATTCACCTACATAACTTTGGTTTCATGTTTCTACGCCTATAAAGCCATAGTACCGCACAATCGCAATAATTTGAGTACTCATTGATATCGTCAAAGCGAAAGGTATGCCATTCACAGGGTTGCGATCGGGAGTAACCAAGAGGGTTCTGGAGTGGGTGGCTATGGAAGGCAGGGTCGGTGATGCCCTTGTCGCATTCGAAAATGTTTCCTATTTAGTCTTTACTCACACAATGTGTCCTCGATACAAAGATTGACTATGTAAAAATCGTTGAACAGCCGACCTACCCTCTGAGAGTTACTGAGCAGAAAGGGCACTGGATATGGAAAAAAGCGCATCAAAAATGCATTACTTTCTCGGGCTGTCAAATCAGGGAATGCCCGTGATGCAAGTACCTTTGCATGATGCAGGCTCGTTCGTAGATTTCGTGGCGCACGATGGCGTGAGTTACGGACCACTACAACAGATTGTGGGACTGCAGCATCTACTTTATCCCCCTGAGACTCCCGGACTACGTTCTCTGCCTCTCCTTTCAAAGGGGCTAAATGCAGCTCAGACACCGTCTGCTGCACCGCAGTCAAAACCACGCGGCGAAGATGTCTCAGTACGACAATTCGAGTGAGAGGGCGCAAGTTGTCAAGACACGATATTGAAGTTGCAACTTTTGCAACTGCATCGAGATCTGCGTCTGCGATCAATGACCTTGAACCGAAGCTTCGCTACTCTATACGCTAACTGTCTCTCTATGACTGTTCACGCAGCTGGCGAAGTTTATTGCGTACTGCGTCTCGATTGTCTGGGGAGAGTGAGTTACTTGCAGTACGCACTTGCACGCTTAGGTCGACCATAATAGATTTAAACTGCTGGATCAAGACGGAATGGGGTTGACAGTTAGAGCGGCAGCGCCGAGTAGTCTGAGCTTTAATGAGAGGGCGGCGTAACGTGTTTTCAGGCCAGTTGTCGAGTACATCGTAATTACAGCCTTCTGCCCGTACCAGAGCTAGTAGACCGGGATTCACGATGTCCCGCAGCTCCTCCATGATGTTGCCTTCAATCAGCTGTGATTTAACGAAGAAGTAGCATGTAGCCGAGATGCCCGTTGTTCTAGTACCCCGGCCCCTGCGCTGGACGGCTTAGCCAAGGTAAGGTTATGCCGTGCACGGTATTGAATAACGCGTTCAGAGCGAGGGAGATGTACGCCAGCACCGATCTTCAGACTAAACCTATTGTTTTTAGCGCTATTTTGTTTAGAGAAAACCCATAGGATGCTTCAATTTTATTCCATCATTTTTCCAACGTAAAAATTGGACATGTCGTTTTCTGTTTTGTTTTCTTTTAGCAATGCAAAAAGAAGTGTTAAAACATTTTCTTGTTACTTTGATTTAAAATGCTGTTTTTTTGCTATGAAAGATGCAAGCGAACTGGTCCAATTATCGTATCCGTTGTTGATTTATTTTGAACAATTCACAAAACCGATCACAAAAGCCGTAAGGAAAAGCGAATGATTTTTTTGGGTTCAAAAGATGTGACACTAGAGTTCGCTTTTACGACTCTCAGAAGACGAGGCAGCCTTTCCTTTACTCTTAATTCAGATTTCTGTGCCCATAGAATATGAGCTATAGCTTATCATTTTATTTCACACTTTGGGATTTCAAGAATGATAGGAAATGGTACCAATTTTACATTGTTTTTCTAACCCTTTTTAAGCATAAAAATTATAGATTCGACGTAGGGCCGGGCCAGGCAAACTCGTGTGTTACTTCATCAATGCTGGCTTCGCTCGCAATTAGGAGGCCCTCTCGCGTCCCTATTTCTGTCCACTGTGCGCCCCGCAGCTAACCTGGGTTACCATGAGTATGATCACGCAATTCGACGCGGCGGACAGCCATGGTCTGCGAAATGATGACCATTTATCCAGCTACTGACAGATCATGCCTTAGCTTGCAGAAGATTCGGGAATCTCTAAGTAGGCTATGACATTTGCTATTTACGTATCCTTCTCGTTAGGAGTATAGTCTACGCCATTGGTTTCCAGGTCCTTTGTCAGCCGACAAACCACAGCTTGTGTATACCTACAAAGCATTGCTGTTGGTCAGTCCCTGGAGAATAAACGGGCAACACAATACTCACTCATCCGATCCGTCGAGGTCAAATATTCTGAACGTCATGCCGTCTGGTTTGTCAAGGGTGTTTATACAATTCTCCACTAGGGACTTCAACCGTTACAATACTGCCATACGGGGCTTCTGTCCGGGGAAGAATAGGGTATAGAGAATCGGGGTACGGAGAGTCGTATGTAGCAGCCCTGCTAGCCCTATGTGGCGGCAGCGGACCGCGTGAACACAGAGGAGGCTGGCGGGATCGGCAATGTTGTTAGTGACGGTGGCGAAGCGCCTGCACATGAAGAAGGGTGGCGGGCTCGGACAATGTGGTGAGTGACCGTGTGTGGACTATTGCCTGCTCACCATACTCGAGCAATGGTGATCAGGGCGAGCTGGCGGCTGTGTGCAGTCGCGTCAATGCAGAACTCGCGCTGGTTGCTGGCATGCTGCGTTACATTGAATGTGGGATATCCTATGTGATATACCCAATTACCTGAGTTAATATCACGAGTACGAGAAGGTCAGTCAACTTACTGATACGTCAAAGTCTGCATCCAAAAGTCCAGTCGCTGCCAAACGTCCCGTGTCACTGTCGTAGCGGTCTTGCGTTGCGCGATGATGTTGGAATTGG
Source organism: Irpex sp. M6601 (assembly GCA_037039805.1). Taxonomy (NCBI): domain Eukaryota; kingdom Fungi; phylum Basidiomycota; class Agaricomycetes; order Polyporales; family Irpicaceae; genus Irpex; species Irpex sp. M6601. Next base: position 21,231 of record JAXQGN010000154.1, on the reverse strand, counting down.
CGGGAAGATGGGTGTCACTGGGAGCTGAGGGCAAGAGGGCGTAACGAGGCGGCCGGGTGAAAGGAGGTACTTAGTAGGGTGCGGGCGACAGGATGGCGATTCCTCCGTGCCCTGGGATATTTCAGGTGGCGTGCGTGAGTGGTGTTAACAAAGAACAATAAATACGGCGAGTAGCTTCCAGTCAAGGGGTCATCGTGCGAGTGACGTGGAAGAGGTAAGAGCTGGTAAGAGACGAACATAACGCGCCTAAGCAACTTACGCGTTTGTGAAGTTCAAGCTGTTGCCGTCAGCCTTGCCGCCCGCCGTCGATATACTCAGGATATCCGGTCGATACGTCCCAGACATCTCAGCCGCGTATATCCGGTGGATATCGCACTCAGGATATCACCAGTGCATCCGCACATTTTATCTCATTGTTATACTCCGGATCATCACAGTATATACACCTTACCACCTACTGTTATGTAAATTTGATAGAGCCCAGACATCGTACCTGAGGTATCCTGGGAATACAACAATAATTTATTTGCCGTTTAACTGATACATGCCGCTAGTGTATCTACCGTTGATCATCAGGTTATGTCTGGCGGCTTTATCCGCCCGATATATTATTCGCCTGGGCGTGTACTCGGCTGGGACTAAGCGGTCACGGCAGGAGCTCGTGGCTTTGTTCGGCATGAGCGTTGGTCCGTTGCATAGTAGGCTTGCATGCCGAGCGAAGCGTGTGCCGGACTTGGGAGTGTTTTGATGACAAGCCGATCGTGCTTTGTTGTTCGAGTGGCACTGCGAGGGGGAGGAGAGGGAGACGAGCAACAGGCTTGGGGATAGCTGATGGTACCCCGCACAATTGGCACTAGGCCAAACTAGTCTGTCATCCGTGGAATGTGGCCTTTGGGCGAGATAAGACTGTGTAAAGCGGACAAAGGGATGGACTAGACGAGCGAAGGACCCGAAGCGCATGTAGCGCGGTATGAGTGTGTGTCTGTTATAACGGCATGGTGTCAGGGCATATCTAGGCCATCGTCAAGTTCAAAGTATCGCCCACAGGATACCACAAAGGTGCACGACATCGCATCCAACCGACAACGGGAGATCGGTGCCTGATCATTACTTTCTATTAGCATTAACGCGAGTGTGTAAGATAACATGCGCACACGAGGCTGATTTGAACGGAGGAGAGATGGACTGGAACTACCGAGTTGCCGTTGAAAGAGTTGAGATTGACCCCTGCCAGATGCCGACACGCCCCGGGTCACGGTGTGTGGGCTCAACTCAGCGGCAGCGGGTTTCGCTGGTCTAGGTCCATAAGGCCCAGCTGAGGCTATGCTCCCGCACGCCTCTTTTCCTGTCTCCGCTTCCCTCTCGCAACCCCTGCACACCCGCGGCACGAGCGAGTCTATTCTGTCTTCCTGATGGTAAACTCGCCCTGGATTCGATGAAGATAATGTAGATCAGCGCATCTGTGAGTCGGATGCCGAGGTTGCCGCGGGGTGCTTACCTCGTCTGTCTCAGCGAGCTCAAGATATGTAACGTCTGTTATTGTGGCGACGCATGGTGAGCGTTGGCATATTCCCCCGGCTTGTAACAACGATAATACACACCTGCCAGTTTGCTGATGTTCTCACGCCAAATGACTTGCTCGGGTGCAATAGGCGTGCTGATTATTTCGGACTCTAGCAAGTTCGTTCAGCCTGGGCCCTTGAAGTAGAGATCTACGGAGAACTGACCTTTGCTGTGGTCACACAGAACGGCACAAAGCGTCGGATCGAACTCAATGAAAATACCGTTCTTGGGCCTGTGATTGTGAGCGAGAACGATTTTCGAAATTGCCTAACGACTCACGGAACATCTCTCCAGATGAAGGAAGATTCGAATAACGATATGCAGTTGCTACCCACTGTTCGGACGGTCCCTGAGATGATGTGAGGCAGTGGCTCGTTGATAAGCATGGACTTCGTACCAAGCACAAGATTCTGCGGTTCATCCGTCCCGTTGCGTACCTGCATGGCCGGTTTGTCGATGCTTCGGACGGAAGACTTTTCCCACGTGTGGTAACTGTTTGGATTCTCTGGATGTGCCGGTGGGCGTAAATCTATGGATTTACCGCGCTATCATGAATTGCATGGTTGATATATTTAATGAGCGAAAGACTAGACCAGTTACGTACCTCCAACTCCGTCCAATTGATGCAGTACACTTTATTGTTTGTAGGTTTGGCTCTACCGACACCGTAGCGGCTATTATATGGAAAGCAGATTGAGCCATCTACACGCCGTGCAGTGAGTGACGAAAGGCCAACGATACGATAAAAGCCCACGCACCGCCTTGGGGTATTGTCAGAACTTTCCTGCAACGACAAGATGAGACGGTTCTAGCCTTAACGTAAATGACACGTACCACGCAATATGCTGCTGTTTATCTCCTACCTGCACCTCCTTCCCAGGCGGCGCGTAGTACAAGACAATGTTATACCGCTACATACATACATGTTTCAACCATCAGCATGCCATGGTCCCTTGAGCTGTGACATACTTTAGATAGTTGAAACCAGTTAAATACTATCCACCGTTCGCTGCTCATGTTGTTAGAAGGTGAGGAGGTTGAGATGAAGGCAATCCTGGTTCGAAACGAACTGAAGTACGCTGTGAACCACGCCTCCCGGCGCTTACCGATCTCAACGATCCTGTGACTTCCGCTCGTCACAGTCACTTTCCGACGCGGCTGTGACAGACTTAGTTTTTGCCGTTTCGTTATGATGTATCGTTATGATGTATCGGCCGTACATTGGCCAGTAGCACAGGCTATCCTATCATCGTATTAGCTAGCTCGTCCATTGATGTTCGAAGCGCGAACCCACCTGCGATCTGAACTCGAATTGACGGACGCGTACGGTCGGGTTGGTAAAGTGTGACACTCCTGGTAACAGTCTCCTATTGATACATGGTAAAGTACATGGCCATGGTCTGACAATTGCTTATGCAGTTTGTCTTCATTCCTTCCCGCTCAGACTTCTAAAGAACTCTGCATACGCATGCTCTATATCAAACGAAAGCTGTCGCAGCTCGTTAGCCAAAGACAATGTAACATTAAAGCATCACACACCTGCCTGCTCTGCTCTTCTGTGAGCTCCTCCGATGCCTTCATCCCGTTGAGAGTAATGAGCCTAACAAATACAGAACGAGCATTAGCAACCCGATCAGAACGATGAGGTATCGTGGAGACCCACCATGCAACCATCTTGCTTCGTCCTTCCCAATCTTTGCTGCCTTTGAATCTCGCATAGCCCGTGACCAATTCCTGTAATATAGGATGTAACTGATCCTTTGCCCGCATACGAAGTTTGAGTGCGTCCATGAACGTGATGAAACTCTGCGAGACGGGTCATGCGTGGTCGACATCGAAGATATCTGCGCGCTCACCTGTGTAGTCTCTGCAACCCATTTACCCGTCTCTGGTCCTGCCTCGCTAGAGTGCTCGACCGTTGCAGGTACTCCGACTTGCAATCTATGCAATGCAGCAGGATGATCCATCTACAATACAAGCATTAATTTGATGTTTACTGGCCAGCTGGAGATACTCACTCGATAACGAGTCATGAACTGCTCTATCGACGGCACGTCATCACCGACTAGCTTGACCATCGTCTTGTATTGCGACAACAGCCTTGTACATGCTGGAGAGTACCTCTTCAACCAAGCAGCTTAGCTGCGAGTGCATTCCGCGGAACGATTGCAACACTTACTCTGCTGCAGTAACTGAATCTCTCACATATGCGCGTTCCAGATAGTCAAGAGCGACTATGATGCCAAAGAGCGTCGCCAGCAGTCCATATTTCTCGCGTTCCGCGTTTGTGGTGTATAGCTTAGCCTCTTCGTCGAGGTTGAGGACTGTTGAGGACATGAGAGTTATCAGGAGAGATGGCCGCTGATGGGCGTCGGGATACGCATCATTTACTTATCCGAGAGTCTCGGACTTCATATTCCGAGGTACGAGGTATATAGAGGCTGGTCACGAGCCTAGGACTTCACTGCTCTCGCTGCAATCACCAACTCGTATTCCAGCCAGCATATCGGCCATGTGCTCAAGAGCTATGCCGCGCTTTTGTAACATACTTGGAGCTCTTGACAAGCAGTACGCATGCGATTATCAATAATATAATGGCGAGCCCGAGAGAGTAATTCACTGTGTTTACTCACGGAATTCGACCATCGGCACAACAGTACAACAGAACATCAACGGTCCGTATTATAATTATAGAACGTTTGCCAGTATTCTTCGCTGGTCAGCAGGCCATACTCCCGCGGGGTCTCAATGGGAATTGCGCCCATCGCGTACTGTCTAGGCATCATCGCCCTCACGGCTGGTATGGCTCTACAGTCTAATTACGCCAATATATTACCTGTAACGGTCATGGGATCATCACGGGACGCAGATCTATCAGTTGAAGGCACTGTCAGAAGTTATTTGCGAATAGCATTGCTGTATGTCTCCAACAGATGGCCGACAGAGCCAGTGGGCCTATAAGTATAGCGGCGAGAAGCTTTCAGGTGCGCTATTCTTCGATCCCCCAGTTTCACGAAATCCTCTTACGATGATGATCCATAGGTCGTCGAAGGCTCTGTTGCTCATAGCCAGTACTATCTTCTCCTTCAACCTCGTGGGAGCGGTCGACCCTCTTGTTGACGTCGGGTATACGAAGTATCAAGGCTCAGCACTTGGAAACGGCATAACCCAATGGCTCGGTATACGTTACGCGGCCCCGCCTCTTGGTGATCTGCGCTATGCTAAGCCCGCGGATCCGCCTGTGAACAACACTATCCAGGTTGCTAATAAGGTACGTGCACCGACGATCGAATATTCACGGAGTACCTACGGCTGGCCTGACGAGTTGTCTAGCATGGCGATGTGTGCTTCAGCACAGGCGCAGGTTTTCCGCAGTCAGGTCACTCCGAGGACTGTCTCTTCCTTGATGTCTACGCTCCAACGAACGCCACCGTTGATTCAAAGTTACCAGTGGTGTTCCAGATCCCCGGTGGAGGTTTGAATGCTCTCTCAGACGCCAACCTCAATGGCTCGACGCTCATCCAAGCTGCTGAGTTTGACGCGATTGTCGTAACGCATAACTATCGAGTCGGCACGTTTGGGTTCCTGTCGGGCAAAGAGATACATGCGAATGGCTCTGTGAACGCTGGCTTCTTTGATCAACGGAAAGCATTGGAGTGGGTTCAGCAGCACATCTCGAAAGTATGTACTAGTTTTCGACTATAATGCTGTCTCTGAGGGTTATTCTAGTTCGGTGGCAATCCAGGCCATGTCACCCTCATTGGTGTCAGCGCTGGAGCGCAATCTATCACAGTCCATCTCACTGCCTTCGGGAAGAAGGAGACCAATCTCTTTCATGCAACAGCTGCTGAATCGCAATCTTTCCCTGGTCTCCTCGACATTCCCGGCTCTCAGTTCGCTTATGACGCGTTTGTTGAGCGCACAGGATGTACCAATGCCACAGACACCCTGGCCTGTCTGAGGGCCCTCGACTCTGAGTCATTACAAAAGGCGAGCATCGCTATCCCATTACCTGGAAGGAACAATACTCCCAACTTCCTGTATGGTGCTGTCGTGGACGGGAACTTGATTCCGGACATCCCGTTCAATTTGTTCACGCAAGGGCGGTTCGTCAACGTGCCCACCATTTTCGGGTGAGTCGCTCCCTAATATATTTCAGCGGTCCTTTTTTACAATCTGTATACCAGTGATGACACGAACGAAGGAACTATATTTACACCTACCAGCCTCAACTCCTCTTCTGACATGGACAACTTCCTCTTGGACAACTGGAACTTGCTCAACCAGTCGTCACTGGATCAAATAAACGCGTTCTACCCTGTGTCTGACCAATTCCCGAACCACGGAGAATTTTACTTCAACGCGGCTCTCGGATATGGAGAGCTGCGATACAACTGCTTTGGCATATTGGCAAGTAACTCTACGAGGAAGTTCAACTCTCCCAAGACAAGTTGGCTATATCAGTACGTCATCCGAGACTCCTTCTCACCCATACACATGCACATAAGCTCATCCTTGTCCCAAATTTTATAGTTACAACGTTCAGGACCCCACCCAAGTCGCCAACGGTCTGGGCGTCCCACATACTGTTGAATCCGTAGCCATCTGGGGCCCAAACAGCGGTATCACCGCACCCGCCAGCTATAGCACCACGAACAAGAACATCTTTCCCATCATGCAAGGATACTGGACAAGCTTCATACGTACGTTTAACCCGAACACCCATCGCGCGCCAGGAACGCCGGAGTGGGTGCCGTTTGACGGGGAGAGACGGATCTTGTTGGAGGCGAACACGACAAGGATCGAGGTGATTGATCCTGCGCAGAAGGAGCATTGCGAGTTCTTTTGGTCGATTGCGCAGGGAATCAGACAATAGTGGTGGTGACTCCGTACTATGGTAGGAGAAATAGCGAGACTTGGACTGCTGGACAGAATGTACCAATAATCAATCAGTACGGCACCCGCTGAAAGCATCCCACCAATGAGTGCCTTTCATCATAAACTTCAATTTGATGTCCAGTGGATCGCGAGTTGCGTGCCAACACACCGAAACGGACGTCATCTATACATGTACAAGCTCTAGTACAGCAGCGTCCATCTCGAGATTACGAAGCTGAGTTCTGCAAACGATCAGTGTTACCCATGTCGTAAAAGTAAGAGTGTGCGTACGCGTGACCACTAAGTCGCGTTTACCACAATCGCGCGCAAGTGTGTTACTCATCTTTATGAGATACTAAACGAGACAAGTACAGGTGAACAGCTATTGAGGGTATAGACGATGATACTTCGATACATGTACGATACAAACAAGCAATCAAGACTAGAAGCACGACAAAAATAACTTCCGCAACAAGACCTAGATGAGCATGGGTTTGAGCTCGAGTCGACGTCAGAAGAATCTAGTACAGTGCCATGACGTAGATATTGGGAGCGGTGTATCCGAGTCGGTTCTTGATATACGGGTCCTTCTTGATCAGCCGCTCAAAATATACTTTGTCACGCAGCCAATCTAACGTGCAGTCAGCATCGTGAGTTTGCGCAGAAAGGTGAGGACAACAGATCACATACCGACTCGTCTGAAGCGACTGGGCACGTTTGCCGGCGAGAAGTAGCCCGTGTACATCCCATTCTGTTGCGCAGCGTTGGCCGCCGCAAGACGCTTGATGTGCTCCTGCACACGAGGGGTGAGCGACTCGAACTCCTTGTCTGTAACATAGTTCTCCGTGTATCTGTTTTCGGCTGATATGAGCGGGTTGTCCGAGTCTGCATACTTGAATAGCAACGCTCACTCTTTCCACACGGCCTGGCAGACATCGTTCAACGTCACACCCTGGGGGTTCTTGATGATTGTGCACCACGGACTATGCTCAGTGATGATGATCAACTCTGCGACTCGGGGTAACGTCGCAGGCTCGTCTTTCGCGGTGAATGGTAGCTCTCTATCCCGCACCTCGGCGTTGAAGCCGCCGGTCAGACCGGTCTGGAGATTGAACTGAAGCTGGAAGGCGTCACTGTTGCCTGAGAGGATAGGGTTGAGGTCAAGCTCTGGGTTGAGCAGGTATAGATCTGTTTGCGAGAGAACAGGGCCGTCTGAACAGGCGACGTGAGAATGGTTGATAAACTAGAAGAAAAGTCCACGCACATGAGGACCCTGGTGCCCACTTCCCAATGGTATCCGCCATCCTTGATCGTGATTTGGACCTTGATTTTACTCTTTGCTTTAAACCTCGCGAAGGGAGAACTGTGGAGTGCGCACTGTAAGGATTCGGCCAGGCGGCGGTGGCGGTGGCGGGGTAATAAGGGGACGAGGGATATGTGTACGTGGGTGGACCTGTGTACTCTGAACGATACTGCGAACGATCTCGACCTCTATAGGAAGATAGCTTGCGCAGGAAAGACGTCGTGGCGTGAACCAACGGAGTGTGTTATATATGGGGGGCAGTCCAGGCGGTGCAGGATGCTAATTTGACAAGTAGCAGGGCGATTGGAACAATAGGCTGCGTGGTGGCAATTAAATATGTGATTTGTATGAGTCAAAGTGTCATAACAGGGCCAGGGTAGCATGGGCTACTCACCGAGACTGGCTGGTCAAGGTAGTGTGCAGAGAGGAGCCTTGCCTCGTGTTGACCATGCAGCGGCGCTTGTAGCTGATTTCCATCGATGGCACTTCTTCTCGCAAATGGCTACTTATATTGTTCCAAAGTTCATATGGGTTATTGATCTTGAGGAAAAACAGAGGCTTCCGTGTTGCATGCTCTGCGACTCCAATATTGAGACGTTGCACCACTAGGAGGCATCTTGAAGCTTGAATAGTAATATACTAGAGCTCTGAGCACTGTGAGGAAACCGGCAAATACAGTGAATGTGTGGAATTTGCATGTGTTGCTGTGTATCAAGAGCGAAATGTGTGAATGAGCACTACAGAGACGATAACAGATTGATGGAAGTGAACTTCAAGTTGAAGCTTCCGAGTCACTTCAAGGAGCTACGCCAAGCTTAAGCAGATAAGATAAGATCAAAACCAGATCAGTAATTTTGATCGCAGCTTCTGTAACCGCCTTCGCACATCACCTCCACCGTCTCACGCCTTGACCGCGAGGCTACTACTCTCTCTCAAACCCACAGCTCGATTATATCTGACACATCTCACACCATGCCTCCAGGAAAGGGTGGTAACGCGAAAAAAGAGTCAGGCAGAGCGAAGAAAGCAGAGAACGAGGCGAAGAAGCAGGAGGCCGCCGCCGCCCAAAAGGTACGCCACATCTCTACGACCATACACTGGGCCCATCTAACAACAACGATAATTCCAATACCATACTCTTTCTAACTATTCCAACAACCAGGAGCGTGCTGAGGCCGAGAAGTGGCAAGATGGCGCCCCACGTGGAGGCAAAGGCAAGGAGGACAAGGAGGAGAAACGTAAAGCTGAGCTAGCACGTAAGGCTGAGAATGCTCGCCTGCTAGCGCAAGAAGAAGCTTCTGCCCCTGCGAAGGTCAAGCCTGCACCGAAGGCCGGTGCGAAGAAAGCTGCAGCTAAAGCAGCCCCCAAGCCCGCTGGTCCCGGTGCGATCGCTGCTGGTGGGGGCCTTGGAGCTGTTGAAAAGAGTGAAGATCCTAGAGGCGTCAAGCCAGAGGAGCCAGAGAGCTACTCGGCTACTGGTCTTGATAATGCTCTGGATCTGTTGGAGGTTGTGACTGCGAAGATGGATAAGGCGAGTGTGGGACAACGAGCTGCTGGTCTCGAACAGCATCCGGAGGTATGTCGTATGATTTTTCTCTATATTATGTCGGTGCTAATTACCATCTTTATTGCGTTATGACAGAGACGCTTCAAGGCCGCTTTCGAGGCGTACAAGGAGAGAGAACTACCCATCGCCAGATCCGAAGTACGTGGTTAATCGCAAGACTTGGTCACCAAATCTGATGCATCCTTTCAACAGCACCCAGGGCTACGACTTCAACAGTATCACGACCTTCTGTACAAGCAGTTCCAGAAGTCACCAGAGAATCCGTAAGTCGACTCGTCCCCCAAGGTGTTTTGATTGAATATCTAGCTTAACAATATCTCTAGATTCAACCAGGTCACTGTCTCCTACGATGCATCGAAGGAAGCCAAGGTTGAGGCTCTGAAGAAGAAACAGTTGGCCGTAGAGAACCGACTGAAGGAACACTAACTAATAAACCTGATGCGAAGAATCAAGCGTTCACGACGTTGATGTGAATGATCGCGCTGACCTCACGGCGGTAACCCTCTCATGCTGTTCGACGACAATTCTGTAAACTCTGCCCTGTTGTACACCAATCCTAAGCATGCCATCCTCAATGTACTACGTCTCATCATACTTATCGTCGTGATTATGGATAACACTGCCGTTCGATCATGAAGGCTGCAGGACAGGAATCAATCGTCGATCGGGGACTACTTGAACTGAATAGTATAGTATACCGTAGACCCTCGACGCACCATTTGGTCAGTCGATGTCACTCTCATGTATGTTCCAGGTATCTAAGAGTCCTTGCAATGCTTCTTAGAAGTAACTAACATGCCTAGTAGTAGCCTGTGTGGTAGTGATCGACAAACGGCATGTCAGCCTCCGGCCAGCTACCAGCCACACATCATACTACGTATGAACGCTCGCGTACACCGCAGAGTATTATTTTGGTGCCGTATAGGCTGACATCCGCCAGCACTGACCGGAATGCAGCGGACTCGAGATAATAAAGGCTTTTCGACTCATACCGCCGCTCCCCAAAGTCATGGCCCTCACGGCCTACCTCGTCGTTCTTTTCCACCTCTGCCGAAGTGTATCATCTGCACCCTTCGATACCATCCCGACAGATGCAACAACCGAAGCTCCCGTTCTAGTCACGCAGATCGTCACTTCGAACATAGAAGTCATAGAAACCTCGACTATCATTCTACAAACGACTCCACCAGCCGTTGTGCCGCCTGTGCCTCCTGCTTCATCAACCATCAGCCCAGTTCCACAGACCACACCGCTTGCCCAACAGAAAGCATCGACCATCTCTTCGACCCCTCAGCCGGTCACCAATGTAGTAACGGTGATTGCCACGAGTACGCCTCCCCCCGTAACAGTGACCGTCTCCATCCCCCCAGCGACAGTGACCCAGACGGTCGTGACAACACTACCGAGCTCAACCATACCTAGTAGTAGCTCTATAGCTACTGCACAGACCGCCTGGGCAGCGCCTGCCCAAATGACCGACCTCGCGAGCTTCAACATATCGTATTTCCCATACGGGCAAGACAACGTCGCCATCGTCAACGGGACAACAACGGCAAACGCAAGCGCAGATAACCTGAGCTTGGCTGCTGCTGCTGCTGGAACCGCGAACACTGAGTCTTCGAATTCGAGTGCGCCCCCGCAGCCAATGATGAACGGCACCGACGCTGCTCTCCAACTGTTCTACCCCGCTGGGTCCATCAATCCGGAATCGGAGCCACAGGGAGGGGCAGATTTCTATGCGTCTCCGATAGATTTGAGCAAGGCGAACAATGTGACGTTGGAGTACAGCGTGTACTTTCCCGCCGACTTTGACTGGGTCTTGGCGGGCAAGCTGCCGGGTTTGTATGGCGGCCATTCGGGGTGTTCGGGTGGGAATGACGCGCGGTCGTGTTTCAGTACGAGATTGATGTGGAGGGCGAAAGGTGTGGGGGAGTTGTACCTCGTAAGTCGATTTACTTTTTCTTGATTACATTCGATGCACTGCGGGACGGTATAAGCTGACGGGAGAGACAGTACGCACCGAAGGACAAGCAGACGAAGGAACTATGTTCGGCTCCGCCTCAGTCTGTATGTGACCAAGAGTACGGGCTTTCCGTTGGACGGGGATCGTTCAACTTTACACCAGGAGCGTGGACCCACGTCAGACAAACGGTCACCCTGAACACGCCGGGAGGTCAGGATGGCGGGTTCGTGTTGGAAGTGAATGGCCAGGAGGTAATGCGCAGAGCAGATGTCTTCTACCGGGGTGTAGATACGACAAGCGAGCCGCCGGATGACGATGGAGGCGACGACGACGATGGTCTGGATGAGGATGAACCGGGGAATTCCGATGATGGGTCTGGTGGCGATGAGGACGACGGAGGCGACGAGGACGGCGACGGCGATGGCGACGACGAGAGTCCTGCTCCCCAGCAGCCCTCCTCCAGTTCCGCCCCTCCCCAACCTACAGCTAAACCCGCTCCTTTGGTCGATCCTGGCGCAGTGCCTATCTTGGGGCCTCTCCTTAATGGTCTACGTTTCCGCGTTATGGGCTCGCCGCATTACATAGATATCGCTTCGGGAGAGAACGTGTCACATTTATTGACGTTACAAGCCCGCGACGATAGCGTGCCCTTGTGGCTCTCGGGTGCCAGCTCACCGGCCTTTATCCTGCCATCTGTAGATCAGAACACCACTGCTGTGAGTGTCACGCCCAGTGTAGTGTCGATAACAACAACGTCGGTGATGGTAGCGGAAGCCTTGACACAAACGATGTCGGTGCAAGCGACGACTACGGCGGTCATCTACGTGGACGCCAGTCAGTCTGTCACCAGCGGAAGTTTTGTAGCGGAGGCCCAGAGTACGCCAAAACCTGTTGGGTTTTCTGGTCTATTCTTCAGGTGAGCTTCATGGTACATCTAGATGGCATCGATGACTCACTTTACAGGTAGTTCCTTCTTCGGTGGCCATGAGGAAAAATACGCATCCCCTAGAGACCAATATACCTGGTTCAAGGATTTTGCTCTCACCGTCAACGGATGAGGGTCGTCCGAGGGCATCAGTACCACTGGATATGTGTATCCAATACCACACGATGTAAAAGCTATGTATGCTCTCTGTATTGATTAGATTCTATACAAAATGTTCTCTTAGTTTACAACGTTTTGTGTTCACCTGGCGACCAGCACCGTATCAACGAGCGGCAAACGGGCACATGCGACTATTGCGCTCACCACCATGACTGATTCCACATCTTTGTATAACCGCTCCTCTGCAAGCATACAAGCTTGTTGTTGCAGATGATGAAGGTCAGAGGCAAGTTAGGACGACGCGGATCAAATGCCCTCTGTCATCGATCCGGACATTGACCACGTTGTCACAGCCGCCGCCTCGAGGCAATGGAGAACACTCAGATGGCAATCTTTTCCACACATTATTTATTGTCTACACCGGTGAGCAACTTGGCTGCGAACTCCTAGCTTGCGACAATACCCTTCTTGTCTCTACATCTCAACGACGACCATCTCATCGCGCTACCTGTGCTCTAGATCTGAGGTACTTCGCCAATACACATCACGCAACCTACACGATCTATTCTGTGAAGAGGGAGTCCGGCTTTGTGTAAGAGATCACAGCTGAGGTGAGTCACACCCACGCTTACAGTTCACCTGCACAATGCGGAGGCGAGAGCCTGAGTCTAATCGCAACGCACAGCACGCGCCACCTGTGAGCAGGGCCTCTACACTGCACTTACTTCCAGGTTCCTCGAATAGGTACGATTACCCGGATGCTTGTTACAGCATAAACTCACCATTATCACAATGCTTCTTGCTGCGCAACGTGTCACAGAGAACCTCCGAGTCACTATCTATATCTGCAAATATGATGCACTACACTCCCGTCATACCACCACTCCCTTCCCCAGAGGGCGGTTCGGCCTCTCCCGCTCCTAACCCTCCAGTAGTGCCCCCGTTCTCTCCTCAAAATCCACCACAAACACCAGCCTGGATGCGAGGGCCGCAGACACAGCCGGGGTATGCAGCGGCGTTCCCAGCAGGCATGTTCGGCCAAACGCCATACTTAGCCGTCCCAACCCTTCCTGGACAAGCTCCAAACTCATACTACCTTGCGCCGACACAGTTGCCACCGACAGGAGGTCCTCCTGGTGCTCAAACGGCCCCGGTAGGACCAAGTGGATTCTCATCGGACTGGACAGGATTCCCGATAACTACTACTGTTCCACCACCTACAACGCCCTGGCAAGCTGCTCAAGCTTTCCCAGGACAACCACCTCAAGGTTTTCCTCCACAACCTCAAGGCTTCCCGGGTCAACCTCCTGGGACGGGATTTAGCATGTTCCAGCAGCAATTACCACAGATGGGGGCGTTCGTACCACAAGGGTTCATGGTACCTACACCATACATGGGTGGGGGTGGTCTACCAGCTGGATGGCCTCCTAATGCGTTTCCTGGCGGCGCTGCCTTCATGGGAGGCGCTGCTGCAGCTGCCGCGGCCGCACCGCCACCTCCACAACCGTCTCGCGCTATGCCTCCCGCCCGTGGTGCCTCCGATGGTGTCGATAAGTTCGACAAGTTTGCCGAGGAACCTTCATGTGTGTCTCTATCTATCTTCGCTCTACAAGCTATCGCTGACTTATCCGTAGATGGTCCCGTATTGGACACATTCCTTGTTAGGGTTGTCAAAGCGCGCCTCGAATTGAACCCTCTCTTGACCCCTCCGCCCGAGGACAACTCAGACCGACCATTCCTCAAATGGAACATGCTCTTCCCTACCGCTCAATGTCAACGATCAACCGACCCAGGCCACCGCTCCTGGGCGGCCGGTCGCTACGCTCCCGCTACCTGGCCCCGCGTCAAGTCCCTCCGTCTCATCTCACGCGCCTTCCCCTGGGAAATCCAAATCAAAGCAGAAGACCCCAACCTCGGCGTGACATGCCAAGACGTCATCGAAGGCATCCACGAATTCATGTACGGCCGCGTCTCCTCCCAACAGCTCGACAACGCCTCCCAACAACACAAACGCATCGTCGGGCAGTCGTACTGGCACAACCGGTCCACCGCGCGGGACGTCCCCGGTGGGCGGTTGCATAACACCCTGCTGAGATGCGACTGGCTGGGGCTGAACACGCGGTTTGGAGGGATCGACATGGTGGATGCGAGGTTGTTGAAGGAGATTGCTGGGGGTGCGGATCTGCCGTGTACGTTTGAGTTGAAGTGTTTGCCTAGGTATCCGTCGACGGAGGAGGAGGTGAGGGAGCACGAGGCGAGGGAGGACGAGGCCTTTGAGAGGAGGCACTCGAGGAGACCGTCTAGAGCGACGTCCAGGGCTCCATCCAGGGCTCCTTCCGCGAGGTCGAGGGCAGCATCGGTCCATACAGTCTCATCCGACACATCCTCGTAGTCCTCTTGTCCTCAGCCAAGTGTTGTGAGCTTATCGTTGGGCTCTGCATCACTGGGTCCTTGTTTCTGTGTATTGATATATTATGCTGCCGACTGCACTCGCTTCCAATTCTTTCTGCTAAGCTTATTCCCTCATTTCATACAACCGCTCTGGATCTACGCTGTATATCTTCTTTACCATTTTGTATCCGGATATCTGCTTACAGTAGTAGTATATTTCTCCTTGCTCGATTTTCTCTGTGATCCGTACCCATTGTTGTAGTTCAAGCTAGCGTCATGTGTATCTCATGTTTGGCAATGCTGCAGGCCTTTCGATATTACCCGCTTACGTATTTTTCTCGCAGTAACGTCTACTGCTAGTTCAGTAACCCTGGTGGCCAATACCAGCGAAATTTTTTCAATTGACATGACAGCAGCCATGGGCGATGGACATCTCGCACTTTCTATCGGCGCTACCGCTAGCTCTGAGGCCTGATTCTGCGAATTTCAAGTTGATCCTCCCTCCTGCCACAATGTCCACCGCCCCTCTATGATTACGGACCCGCTCTTGAACGATTCACTCTTGCTCGCTCTATGTTACTTGCGTGTTAGAGATATTCTTGCCTTTAGCCAGGTCGGTCAAGCTGATTTATTTGTTGTATGATCTTGTCTCACGCCTCGTCATCAGACTTGCAGGCGGATGTGGGCATTAGTATGCCTGACGAAGCAGATCTGGATGAACGTGTGGCGTCGAGATATTCTTGAAGAAAATCTTCCTCACCCCGCAAAGATGATTCGATTGGACGCATTATGCGACTCAGAGATGAGAAGTTTGGTCATGCATACATTGCGCCTCCATCGCTCGACGGCTGTTCCCGCCAGTACAACGCGTGATTTACGCCAAGTTCTCTTTTCTCAGCCTCATCCTGTTACATGGGTCCACTTAGTTGGTGGAACATGGCTTTTGGTTGCCATGTCTGATTCAGCATCGTCTCCGCTCTCCTTGTTCTCCGTCAAATCTCTTCTGGGGGCGCGCTCACACGACTTGCTCGCGCAGGTCTTCTTAGACGGGCATGTACTCAACGGCTTGGTGGAGATCTCAAGTGAGCATGGCTTGGTCATCGCTCTGGAAGTGCGTTCGCCTACGTAGGAACAATTTATACTCATCATTCTTCTCCTCATCTGATCTTGCTATGTAGATGCACGCTTGAGGTTCTGTCAATTAGATCTCGCCATGATTTGTTGGCCATTGTCAGACTGGCGAAATACAATGGAGTGTCGCATCTGCGAGCGTTATGCGGCTCGTCGATTGGATTCTCTCTGCACAATGATCTTAGCGTGCCATCGCTGCTGGACTGGAGGACGGGTGATGTCGTACACCTTCGCGATGGTCCAAACATAAACGTAAGCACTCATACACGTCTTACAACTGGTAACATCGTTCTAAAGCACAGACAGGGAGGTACCGTTGCGATGGCCATTAGTGGCAAGTGCGTCGGTCTGTTGGAACCACGTCAACTGAGTGTCTTACGACGGTCTGACGCCGAGCACGATCCCCCCCTTTACGAAACTATCGCTTCATTTCCGGTCTCCGCTCAAATAGGGTCTTCCATCGTGGAGTTCTCCCAGAGTAACGATTGTCTCGTACTACGGGTATGCATAACAAACTTCTACGGAATATATGTCTATTCCGTTAGGATAGATCATCAACTGGAGAAGGCATCACTTACGACTTGCTTCACCAAGGCTGACGAAGACGAATTCTCAGAATCCCCACCCGATTTTCGGCTCATTACGCGTCCATTTCTTGATGGAGATTCGGGCGCTATATCATGGCTGGAAACTTCATCTATGCTCTCGCCTTCGCTCTCCCCGGTGAGGCTCATGACAGCCACTCCAGATAGCCCAGAGGTCGGCACTGCACGCTGGAGGACGGTGCCATGTTTTGCACCATCAGAGCGTGAAGTTCCGGCTTTGTATGCATTAAGCGTCCGGGACTACGATCGTGGCTTAGGCTTATTGGTTGTAGGCAACATGATAGGCGAACTCGCACTCTACGGCTTCATTGGTTGCTCAGTAGGAAGCGTTCTGAGCGTTCTCGACCCGGTGCCAACTCCCATTTGGAGTGGCGAGGAACTTCTTTCTACGGTATGATTCATCTCGATTAGTAGTATCACAGTCGATACTTACCATCTTCCGCAGGAGGTACTTACTCCTGAGCCTCCCCAGCCGTTTTCGTGGGAGAAACCAGGCTTTTTCAGTGAAAAAGAAAAACAAGCCCATCTTCTGCAATGGGACAGGTACTGGCCAAGAGGAATGGTAGTGCCGGAAAACTGGAGCCGTGCTTCTCCGTATGCTAGCGATGTTGCTTTTAGCTTTTGCGATAGCATTGGCTGTCCATCATGGGTTCTGCAGACTGGTTGCCACTTCTTGGGACAGCCTATACCACTCATACAAGAAGATGACACCTGCGCCACTCTTCTCACTGTCGGCGGACTTTTCCTTCTATATGAGCCAAACACTGAGTCCGACGAGCCGGTATTCTCTGTGCTGGATCCGAAACTCAGCCTCGAAGAAATCGTTGCCCATCTGTCTAATGATGACGTAGACAACGCCATAGTCAACATAGCATTCCTCGACACGACTGCGGCGGAAGAAGTTAGATACCTGCATCCGATTAGAAGATGGGAAGCGCGTCATGGTATATTCAGGTGGCGAGCCTTCGGACAAAGGGGCGGAAAGTTTAGTGAATACTGGGTAGAAAGCCATACTTCGCCAGATATCTTTCAGACCGATCTGTGGTGTACTGATTGCTGCAGGGGCCCGCGGAGCTGTGCGTGTACTATAGAGTTATCGAGATGCCGAAGGTAGCTAATCTAAGTGCGACTGCGGACTTCAGACATTCAATATCATTAGTACCTGCTATCCATGAAAACATCACTAATACCACCACTACCTTCTCTACACTGGCAGTACTTCTCATCACACCGCGTTCGGGCATCATGGACGACACTAGAGGAACCTCTCTGCATGACAGCCTGAGCATATGCGGGTGGAGAGCATCTCGCACGAAATTCGTTCTTCAATCGGTCGTAGGGGCCCACTAGTACTTTATATCTTCGTGGGTGTTTACACATTCGACGAAGCCCTTACTACGAGTCAAATGTCAAATCTCGTCCACTGAATTCACGATCGGAGTTTATAGGTTATACGAGCATCATGACAACATGCGGTCTCCTACGTAAATAATCTATGTTGAAGTGGTGTGCAAGTGTAGTAAAATCGTCGGAAGAATAAGACGCGGATCGTTCAAATTCAAGTTATCATAGGCTCGGATCCTACGAGGACTTATGTATAGAGGTGTGTAAACTTTTTCTTCCATAAATCTTCCACGTCTGGTGAGCCTGAGTTGACCTGCAGGGGTTTACTTAGGATTATTGTCGTTGGCAGCCTGAGCACGAAATCAGAGCAACTTAGTTGAACTCACCCACTGGTATGTATGGGTTTTTGCACCGTGACCTCTAAACTATCCCGTTTGCACTATAAGCAGAAAAGTTCAAGTTCGCTCGCAAAGGCTACGACAGCTGTAGCTTTATAATTGACATTCATCGTCGTCATAACACTGACTGCAACTCCACCGCCGCGGCCCATCATGATGACAACGCTTTTGAAACTGGAACCAATTGATATAAGTAGTATAAACGCTACGTGACGGTGCCACTGTAACTTGAAGTACTAGTTGACATTAGTACATGAGTGGATGCTCCAAACTACTACTACTAAACACGTTTCGAGCCTGAGCCTGCCAGTCCTAGTTCTGCCGTTGCAAGCCTCCTCGGTGAGCTAGGAGAATGGGTTTGGAAATTGAGAATTGGATAGAATGCAATCAGTCAGACTTGAAAAGTAATCTCACCTTGAGGTGGCTCAAGAGCCATATCGTAATATACGAAATCATTATAGTTGTACCCCACCACGAGAGATTCGCAGTTTTCGCACGCAGGTGTGCCTATAGCCCTCCTGGTCATAGCTTGATTCCAAGTCTTGCACTGACCGATCTTTCTGATGTCTGCCGCATACCCTCCTTTCTGACTTGGATTGATCGCTTCCTCTGACTTCGAAGAGAGAAAGTGTAGGTGCCTGATTGTGACTCATCAGCGGATGGAAAAGGAGGCAAATGAGATGGAAAACACACGTAATAAAAGGGTTTGTTTCAGCACAATGTCCATAGTCTTGACCAGTACCTGTCGCTGGGTTCACCAGAGGTGCTTGCCCAAGCGGATGAGGGTCCATGGCCGATACCACCGTTCCATGTCGCACGAAAAAACCTTCGGCCTTGAGCGGATGGTACATGGACCTACTTCTTCCGTTAGGAAGACGCTGGCTAGATCCAGGTAGAGAGCTACCCAAACTGGCAACTCCAGGATACATGATGTCGGAAACACCAGCCGTAGCTTGCGGATAAGACGCTGATCCAGATGAAGATGCAGCTTGTGCGGGTATGTCTATCTGCGTTGGCTGCTCAGTTTGTAGTTGTGCACTGCTAGAAGACATATCGTATATAATATAAGCCTTCGCAGGGTGCGTCGATTCCACTTCAATTGAGGCCCCATGGCGCGTGGTCTGGGTATACGACTGGCGAAAATAGCCCCGCCACATGGTGTAACATAGCTTTCCAAAAACCACCGCAAGCTCTTTACAGAACGCAGGGTCCCTGAAGCGATTGGCATGCACCTGGAGATTCAGCTCTGTGACATTTATGATAAGGGCTGTCATTATGCCATAGGCCCGGCCAGAGTCAGCGATATACATTAGAACATATCACATACGTTTGACGCACCTAGCGCTGAGTAGAAGTCAGTAATGGCGATTGTCCTATCTGCGGCCTCTTGAGCTGTTACATAGCGTAAAGCAACGTCTGATACATTTGGTCGTCCTTGAGGATCTGAAACATAGCCCGCCCTAGTAATGTTAGACGTAGTATTACATGTATATTGACATTTCCTTACTCTCCAGTATTGGTGTTAAGTGACGGCAGGATGATGCTATTATATGCATCGCATGCCTGCTCAAACACTTTATGTTGATCCTTTCTCGCCAGACAGTAACGATACTGCTGTTGAATGTAAGCCACGATCTACGATACAATTCATCAGTACTGAGATGACGATAGGGCACTAAGTTTATATAACCTGCTCGCGGGTCCAGGAGAATGCGGCTTCTCGGGAGTCAAGAATAGACATTCGACGCGTGGAAGTACCAGTTTGCTGCATTGCGTGATTCGACATCCTGTAAGTATGGTACGGAGAAAAAGTTCTTTGTCTTGGGGAGTAGGCTGGAGCTTGTGTAGGAAGCTGGGGATGTTTTGATTTCTTGCTGGTGAGTAGTACGCTCTGCTTGCCCGGCTTTATAGTCCGTCATGTCGTACACAGACGCTGTGGCGGGAAGTGTGGCGAGCAGTGTAGCGAGCAAAAGATGTACAAGTCCGTGAATCTGTATACACCTGCACTCGCCGGCGTATCATGCGCTCAGACTTGTCGTATGCTGCTGTGGCGTAACCATCGCAGTCATACAGCGCAACACAACCACGTACTTCTAGTCTTGTGTTTTCGTAACTAATACTTGACACTTTTGTAAAGCCTATATCTGCCTAACAACTAAAACACCGGTGCAGGCGTGTTAGCATAGTATCCACACAAGGTGCGCCATAAAGAGTCCATTACGATACCATTGCGGGTATGTAGCATGGAATCAGACATTCTACATGATTCTATTGTGAGCAACGTAGGCCATGTTTGTGTGCGTGAAATTTTCTGCTTCAAGCACTTACGTTTCATGCCGTGCTGTGAGTTGGGTACAACGGTCCACAGTTCGGAGCGGGGTTTTACTGATAGGATTGGCTTGACTAAGGCTCGGAGACGAAAAAATCAATATGACAAGTCGCGATGCCAGTGAGGATAGTAATTGGATACGTACAGCCTGATGAGGCCTAGGGGAGCCAGGTCACCCTGGTAGTATAGCACAACAATGGTTTAGGAGTCTTCCTAGATCGGCGCCGAGGTGACTTGAGTGGCAACAAGGATACAGAATCCATTATCTGTCCGCTGTCAGTGCAACTTCGATACAAAACACATGTTAACGGTGTCATGTGTTGTTTCTGGGACCTGGAATGCAGTGTACTGGTGTACTCGGAGTCTTGTGCACGACGGAGGTCACGTCAGTGCAAACAATAGAAGCACTTTTACTAAGTAGGACATGACCCGGGAACGTGGTGCTAAGCAAGCGCCGACGCATGATCCAAATAGGCGCTCGTGTATCGTCGACGCCACCAACGCCACACTCAAACTTGCGGTGGGACTTTTCAGATAAGTATCTGGCAAGCCTCTGGTACTATAAGTACCATCTTGAACGTCCCCTGCGTAACAACTTTAAACCACACATATCTTGAACTCCAACTATCCTCCAAAAATGTCCCAGCCTGACAGCCCTCTTACGCAATCTGCAATTGACAATCCGCTCTTGGACGATCCACTCCTGCTCGTTCT
>JAXQGN010000153.1:0-58509 GCA_037039805.1 Irpex sp. M6601 | reverse complement strand
TCCTTCAATTGCGATGATTCTCTTTCAAGTTCATGACCCCAAAGCTCAGTTCTGAATCCCTTAATTAGCTCAGCTTCTAATCCTTCGCGCTCTGCAACGATCATCTCGGTACCTACAACAGAAACTGCCGAAATGGAGCATGTTCTCGACAATGTCAAGACCGACCTTATCCTGGGTATGAACGCCTCGAACACCGACGGTTTCCATACTTTGGCAGGTATGGATTATCTCCAATGTCCTTAATCACTGGCTGATGTCGGAAACATGGACTGTGAGTGCTCTCATCATTACTTTGCGCGTTTGTGATTTCATTTTTACACCGAAATCTAGTGCCCGCCACTGACTCGCCAAGAGTGGGTGACTTCAACTCCCTCAACCTCTCTAACGACATGAGCGAGTATATATATGGCCCCAGCTCGACGGCGTGCGGCACTAACACGCCCGTACACGCCCACCGACAATGGCTCGATCCATCCAAGTGCTCTCTCTAACTTCAGCGTCGGCGAGCTCCACTCCGACTTTATGGCCTCTTCTCTCAGCCGTGGAAGTGGCGCCGTTTCTCCTCCCGTGCCCTCTGGTCTTCTCGCTCCCATCACTTCAATCCTCCTGGTACCGTCCCCAGGACATCTGCGCGCGAGATCAAGAAGCAATCGAATAGCTCTGACGACTTCGATAGTGACAACGGTGACGGCTTCAGCCCCATCCCAACTTCTCTCACAAACGATTCTCGACGTGAGGGGATCCGTTCAACGGATCGAGTCTGGAGCAGCGCCACCGCGATGAGCTCTGTGATGTCTACCGCCATCATCTCAAGGATGCTCTTTCGGTGTCGAACTAGAAATCGAGTGAGGTCTTGTTGTTGGATAGAGACACCAGGCACATCAGGTAACTCAAGATGACTCAACGACGGTTGCAGACAAGACTGGCTCAGGCAGAAGCGGAGACCAGTTGCCTCAGGCAGTAAGGAATGTTCCTACTAGTTTTGCTAGTTTTGTTCTTACGAGTTTTTCTTGCAGCATCAACGAAGCCTTGATGCTTGGCACCGCTGAGCAGCGCCATGCATTAGCATCCTCTGCCGTCACCGCCGCCCAACAAGCACCCGCTTCGTCATACTGATCGCCTTCTCGGGTGATCAGTCCCTGAAAAGGCTCGAGCTTACCGGGACCTGCAAGGCAAAAAATATTTACCCTTTAGAATTCACGACGATTTACCACTGGAGTATTGACTCACCCTGCCGCCGGGATCGCAGGTCTTGAATATCATGGACAATAATCACCGCACTCTCCACTATTCCCCGCCTTGCCATATCTACAAGCGTTTGATACACGTCTCTACGCACGCAATGCTTTCTTTACCCCTCCTATCCGTGTCTTCCTCCATTCATCTAATCTGCCGCTTTCACATTAGATGTTTCCCCGATGCCCGCCGCTCGAGAGCTACTCCGCGTCGCCAGCGACGCTACTCCATTCATCAAAGTCTTGCACCACCCAACTAAGTATCTCGCGCCGGAACCGCGCAAGTTGAGCAACCGTGATCGTGGAGAGGCTCCAGATGGAGACGGACTACGATTGATTCAGACGAATGACTATGGAGGTCAAGTTTGTAGTTGCCTGGTCGCGACTCGTTATAGAGCAGTATATGCGAGTTGCCTTGTCTCTTTCTAATAACTTGTGTAACACTGACGATTGCTCGACTTCAGGCTAGTCTAACGATTTCTACATCCTTCCCATCTACTCCCCTCGCTCCTTCGGCACATCACTCGTTCACATGACTTTCGGCAACGATGAGACTTACACCATTATAGCCTTTAATGATAAGTCTGCAGTGTCAGGGGTCTCAGGCCGTCGTCAGCATTTCTCATGATGGGAACACTCTAAATGTTATCCGCATGTCTCCCTCATGGTGTGCGGTAAGACATTCACAATGTTTCAAGCACGCTACTCCCTGCGGAGTCATTTATAATGTTCCGGCATATGACAGTTCTTTAATCTCTCACCCTTCATCCGTACTCAAAAAATATCAATGCTCCCTGGTACCATTTTAGGATCATTACTACTTTTATTCCTATCTTGTCACCGGCACAGATAAAGATATTGCATCCGGAACCCACAAACAAATTGCGTCCCGCAGCATATACATTTCCTACAGGAATTTTAGCAAAGCAGATATATGGTGACTCTAGTTCGACTTCCGAGTGCCATTTATAATGGTTCCCTGAGCGACAGCTTTGAAATACTCCCACTGATTCATTTTCAAAGTTTTTTAGATGTTATCACGGTGTTCTAACGGTAATCATCAGGTTGAAAATATAGGCTCATTTTGATTGGTACGCAGCTCAACATGGGCAAAGAATTTCATAGTGTGCAATCTTGTTCCGCACTGGATGAGTCTAAAAGAAGGGAGAGGTATCATATTGATTGCTGGCTCATATTCTACCCAGCCAACATTTCGATATCTACGGCGTGTTGTATCAAGACCATTTAGTTCGTTTATATTAAAAGACCTTCCATAATTATAGTCAAGGAATCATCTCAGGAACATGCTTAAATATCCGTTGCCAGCATTGAATCATCTCCGCCCGGAAACATCGTGTGATGCACGCAGTGTCAGGAGATCGCTGAGAACTCCTTACTCATGATGATGAAGCAGTCTGGCAGTATCTCTGATGCTGCGAACACGATGTGGTCCGCTATACAGAGCAGAGTGATCCAACCTGTCTGGCGGCGTACTCCCTCTTTCGCTCTCCCCAATTCTCAGCCACAATGTCGGTCGAACCTTACACAGAGTCATGGCTGAAAGGACCACTCTCTACGATGTTCTACACACGTCTCTATGAGCCACCTATCTCGACACCTCTGCGTGCAGCACTCGTCTTTGCGCATGGCTATCTGGAGCATATTGGCCGGTACACCGAGGTCCATGCAAAGTGGGCACAGCGAGGCATTGCCGTCTTCGCCTACGACGAACGAGGTTTCGGCAGAACCGCTCTGGACGAAAAGCACAAGAGCCCGGATAGCGTGTATGGACGCACTGGCGGCGCACAGGAACGAATGGGTGATATAGAGTGGGCTGTCAAGCATACTCGATCGTTGTTTGACAAGGACGTGCCTCTCTTCCTTATGGGCCACTCAATGGCGAGTACCTGTGCATATGTAACTGACGATTACTTATGCTTGCGTCGCTATATCGTTAGGCTGGTGGTATGGTGCTTAGCTTTGCCACGCGTACCGAGGCACCTCCTTCCAAGGACACTGTTGCTCTTCTCTCTGGTGTGATCGCCTCCAGCCCCCTTGTTCGGATAGACAACAACAAGCCAGGGCCGTTCATGAATCTCGTATTGAAGTTTTGTGCAAAGTACTTCCCAACTATGCCAGTAGACACTCCTGTTCAAGATAAGGTAAGGACTCTATCAGCAACAAGGTCTCATAAGCATGCGATTGACGATGACATGCAGGCACTTTCCCACGATCCTGCCGTTGGCCCGTCTCTGCTGAAGGATCCTTGGATCAAGCCTCTGGGGACGATGCAAGGAATTGGCGACATGCTTGGTAGAGTCTGTATTGTTTTATATTCTTCTTGGCTCGATGAATTTACGTAGGATGCACAGGGAGAGCTACTGCTGAAAGAAGGGTACAGGCTTTGGCCCGCCGATCTACCAGTAAGTCTTTACTCATAAGTACCTCTGTAACCTCGATTAAGCGGGAAACATAGGTTATAATCCTTCACGGTACACTCGACAAGGTATGACCCGCTCGAGAGTGCGTTCAAGTTACTCGTGTACTGACGTCTTGTGTCAGGTTAACGCATATCCTCCCTCCAAGGAGTTCTTCGGCATTCTTCAGGCAAAGGACAAGGAGTTCATCGATTACGAGGTATATATTTGATTACACGGTTGCAAGGGTCACATACTCACGCAACATGTCAGGGCGCATTGCACGACCTCATGACCGAGCCCTCCTGCAAGGACAAATACTTCGAGGACTGTGTCAGCTGGGTCGAGAAGCACCTTTAAACTTATTTGAAACCTATCGTCTGGTACCCCGTCCATGGATATTTCAATGCTTCTCTAGGGGTTCTTTGGGAATGGCTGCGCTTACCTTTGGTCCTGCTATAGAATGTGTAATGCAGTATTTCTCAGCGTGGTGTTCTCAGGACGAATTCCAAGGTCTACTGTCTGTAAAAAGCAAGTCTCCAAGCTTCTACTCTGTCTGACCTGATCTGCGGGACCCAGTCCGAATCAGCCATCGTAAGACACGATTGTCCAAAACGTCAGTTTCCCTCACGAAGCCAAACTGTCACTACGGAGAGTATACTCATGTCAAATCACATATAGAACTGCGGGAAAGTCTTTATTACACGGCCTACAGCAAGCGAGGGCTGGTGCCAACACTCACGGCGTTCACGGGATTCGCTGCTTCCCCTTCGGATGATTAGGTTCTGTCTCAGAGCGCGGCATGTTACTACTACCAGGGCGCAATGGCATACTCAGGCCACGATAGATGCTTCTCCGAAGAGGCCGTGCACAGCGGCTGGCTGAAAGCAGCGGCGTATCATAAGAAGATTGCACGTATTTCACGTAAAGCAATATCAGTGAGTACGTGCCCACGAACAGTCGCTTGTCAGCGTGTCATGTCATGGCTTCTACAAGTCCCAGGTCGACCATTCACCCACATCTCACTCGAGCTCCAGGTAAGTATACTTGATGGGATGATCGCATCCCAAGCTCATTAGCATGAATCTCTGAAGCACGGGTGACCCACCTCGAGTGATCAAGCAATGATAAAGCACGCGTCTCGCCGTGGATGTATGAATTCAGGAAGCTCTCTGAGCCCTCTGGGTCTCACGGAGTTGCGCACATGGTCAATGCAAGACAGCATGCTATCGCCGCTTGATAGTAGCTTACAGCCAGAAACACCCGCGAAGATCTCAAGTCCATCAGTGTCATAAGTACTGTGCTATGATTGGGTTCGGGCGGAGGCCATGCCTGGCCACATCGGCGGCACCGGCCGGCCGATCTGCGATTGCAGCTGTGACATGTAGGTAAAGCGTGACAAATGGCGGTAGTCACGAAACTAGTAGAGCCATGGGCGCTTCGTGATTTCTCGAGCATCCCACGATGGGAGACTCGGTGGCATCAACAAATATTACTTCTGTGCTGTACATGGTACGTCCAGCGCGAGAAGAAATCGTACTTGCATCAGCACGGTAAAAAACTGAGCTGCTAGCTAACGCTCTCCATCTGATGAAGGAATAGCCCGTGCATGCCAGTGGCCATCCTCATATGTACGGCATCATCGACGGATGGGTGAGTCCTCACTTTTTGCGTCCTGTGCTTCCTCCATGTCTCAAGTCGCCGTTTTGCTCCTGCTCCCAGTTCTAGCGACCGCCGCCTACTCCTTGATATTCCCGAGGAAACGGTCTAATCACGGTCCACTACCGGCGTTCATACTAGGAAACGCCCTCCAAATCCCAAAGCAGAAACCATGGCTTCAGTTTACTGAATGGGGTCGTACCTATGGTCAGTGCTGCTTGTATAGAATTACGTCTGATTTTAATTGAGCATGCATAGGAAATGTCGTCGTGTTGTGGATCTTCCGTGAACAGATGCTTGTCATCAACTCTTATTCGGTCGCCTCATCTCTTCTGGAGGGCCCACGATCAGTACAGTATGCTGACAAACCCAGAGTTCGTATGGCAGAGATGTGGGTGTTCCCAAAGCCTGCTGTTATCGTCAGTATTGAAGCTTGGCTGTGAACCAATAATTAGGAGCGGGTATGGAAGTGCCAGTCTCGTACAGAGTTACACAAAGCCGCTACGTCATAGTCGAAAGCTCATGCAAGCGGAACTATCGCCGAGGGCAATCAAATCCTACCAATCTTTACAAGAGCAAGAAACGCGACGTTTTGTGAAGCGGCTTTTGCACGATCCTCAGTCATTTCTGGATCACGTACGGCTGTGAGTTATTCTGCGTTTCAAGACTGCTTTCCTTGAAATTCATCGCGAAATAAATACATCCTGTAGGTCTGTATCAGCCAATCTTCTTATGATAACGTATGGCTATCAAGTCCAGGGACCGGATGATACGGTCATGTGTCTCGCGGAGTCCGTCATGAAAGACTTGTCCGACGTTGTCACTCCATTTTCATGGCTTATCGACTGCATCCCCGCGCGCAGGTGTCATCTACTCACTCATGTTCTTCAAATCCACTGACGTAATGGGGCTCTTGTAGTTAACGTGATTCCGCCGTGGTTAACGGGCTTACAGTCAACGGCGGAGAAGTATCGTGCAAAGCTCAACAAATTCGCAAACCTGCCCTATGACAGGGTGGTTGGACAAGTTGTAAGTTTTCGGTCACTCATCGCTGCCAGAGTTATATTTCATGAGAGGCTGTAGCATAACGGCACTGCATTACCGTCAATCTTATCGAATCAGCTGGATGGTCAGCTCGACACTATCCCAGCCGAGGACGCCGAGAACCTCAAATACACAGTGGCTGCGCTCTACGCCGGTACGTACACAATCTGACGAATTCTGCCTCGTACTGAATGGGTTACCGGGTCTCTAGCGGGTACTGATACTGTAAGACTAGCGCTCCTCCACGCACTATTCTCGTCTAACTATTTCATTAGACAATTAGTTTCTTATCGACGTTCTTCCTCGCAATGGCCCTCCACCCGAAGTTCCAGAAGAAAGCCCAAGAAGAGATTGAGCGTGAATTAGGGAAGAAGGCTCTACCCACCTTCGCTGACCGACAAAGGCTACCATATATCGACTGTATAATCAAAGAGCTTCTTAGATGGAGACCACCCGTACCATGCAGTGAGTTTTCATCGACCAATTTCTACATGATTCAGATATTAATCTCGATTGAAGTGGTTCGAGCAACTCTCACAGATGACATTATCGATGGAGTCCATGTCTCAGCGGGCGCAACTATCGGAATCAATACTTGGTATAACTTTGCCACTATCGACGATATATGTGGCGATGTTGCTGACTGTCACACAGGGCTTTTACCCGTGATCCCGAGCTATACGATCGACCTGAAGGGTTCAATCCCGATCGTTTCGAGTGCGAGGAAGACCAAGCACCGCTAGACCCTCGAAAATACGCTTTTGGATACAACAGACGGTATGTTGACGAACAACGTAATTCCTGTAACAATACTGATATATTTTGCCTCAGGATTTGTCCAGGGATGGACTATGTCAATGCTGCCGGATATATCATGATAGCTACTGTGTTGGCATGCTTCAATATTCTTCCCGAGACGGATGACGTGGACAAGCATTTTCACTTGGCCGACGAATATACTAGTGGTATCGTCAGGTGGGTATTCTCTCTAAACTGACAATTTTCGGCGAGAGCATTGAAGTCTACATCTGTAGCCACCCTCAATCTTTTCGTTGTCGCATCATTCCTCGCTCAGCGGAGGTGACCGATCTGATAAACAGTCTGTAACACTATTCATGCTCAGTGGAACCTGCAAAGTCCAAGACGCCGCTTTTTCCGCGGATCATGTAAACAACCTATGTAAACATCTACAGAAAAACCTCAAGCCAACCGACCCTCGATTCCCATACCATACCATATATCCTATGCTAAATTCGTAGTCTGAACTCGAGTGGATCACAGAGGTTATTGAACCTGGACCATCGATCAATGGTGTTGTCACAGAAGGCTGAATTCCACCGTCCACCAGGACTAGTTTCACATTGGGACAAATCCGCAGACGACCTCTTCGATACGTTGCCCGCAACGACTTACGCCTTTGAAGATGAGAATGATCAGTATCACCGAGAAATGTCTAGGATTCGATCAAAAACGATACCTTGTAGTCCTCTGCACTGTCGTACTTCGGGATAGTGAACACGTCAACCTGAACTCCATTAGGAGGAACGGCCGTGGCATCTTCTCTTCCCTCATCGCCATGACACTCATGCATCCTAGGCCTACACAATCCGAGAGGTATGGGAGCCGATGATACAGTAGGATGAGTAGTCGTGTACCCAGTCAGACGTCTCCGAAGACGTTTTCTGGTGTTCAGAGAAGCAAGGAAAGAGTTGATGTATACTGTGTGATCATAAAGCAAGTGACTGAGCACGATAGTAAGTGATGTTCCATGGTAGACAAGTATACTCACGACATGCGACAATGTATTCCACTGCCATAAACCAAGTTGAATCGGGAGCGGCAGTAAGCTAGATACAGGAACCAATAAGTTAGCAGCTGTACTAAATCAGCCGATTTTGAAAAAAAAACATACCGCTACCAGTTCCACCACAGCCGCCGCTCTGAGAGGTGGAGTATTCAGCAGCAATTACTCGACTGTATATAATAAGAGGCTTACGTTGTGACGATGCCTCGGCTAACTGTATAGATCACCAGCTCTTGCACTGTTACCCGTGTTCTGAGGAAATGGTATGTCAGAGGTTTGCTGGGTAAGAACTCGCAATTACTGACCGCTCATTCATCAGTGAAGGTCTAGGCAGAGACAAGCACAAAGCCACGGACACTAGGACATCAGCCGCAACTTGAAACGAAAGCATAGGAACGGCGGAGCTCATCTGTCGAAACCCCACTCATATAAGTTGAATAACGACTAGTCAGATATATTGGTTTGCATACTCTGAACGGCTCAATATCCAGCATAGTCTTCATGTGGATTCTGGCACAAGGTCATTTTAGTGTAATGTCGTGGGCCAAGAGAGGATTGTGATTCTTACATATGAACTACAGTGTCTGAGCTCCAAGACGATTAATCAGCATTTGTAGCCCACAGGCAAGTCGACTGGCCCGGGTACTGACCTATCCCAAAAGCTGGGAGATCGTAGGTGAGTGATCACGTTCGTCATTTGCCGTTTGTCAATTGACGTACCCAGGTGACACGCAATGGGAATAATCTTCGAGTTGGTCCGTATTAGCAAGTTCAATACTGGACAACTTCATCGCAAACGACGCACCAAAACCGCAACAACCGGCTTCTGGAGCTTCTTACCCACAACTGCGGTAAAACAAAGAATAGTTCCCAGGGGTTGGAATATTAGCCATCAGCAGAATCGGGTTTTGCGTGAAGACTTACGCAAGGAGTAGCAGGTACGAGTAAAATACCTGACCAACACCATCGTTAAAGCGATGACACACAAACTGGGTAGACGCAAGGACACGCACAGCATGACTACTGCAGCAATTAAAAACTGAAAACACCTGGAAATGAGCATGTATGAGTGACTTAGGCTATGAGCTACATACGTGAGTTGCTACCACAGCCTGCGACAACGATCAGTACATTGAACGCGCATGTTGGTATGAAGCAGAGGCAAGGAGTTGAGCTATCATGCGCACCGGAGTCGCCCTGAGTGAGACAAGCTGTCATTCACATCATTGAAATAGGTGCAAGAGATGAATACACCCACCAGTAGGGGGAAATTTCGTCTTCAAAAGTGTGGGCAGCGATCTATGTCACGGTCACGGGATAGTCAGTACTATGGAGCCATTGGCTGCATCAGCCCTGCAGAGTTGGATATATCTGTACTCACTAGAAAACGATAGTTGCTGGCACATACTGCGCTACAGAGTCAGTGCCATATGCATCATTTGACAACCGCGAGTATAGATCTTACTGATTGCGGAATGTGCCACGTTTAACAATCTGAATCAGAGGTGTTTTTAGAGGTACGAGCAGAAGGGACGAATGCTAAACGTACGTTACAAGCCATACCAGGCTTTTCAGCCACACAGGATCTTCGGAGTACCTGCTGAAATAATTGCACGCCTGGTGATGGTATGGGCCAGGGATAGTATGCACTACCAAAACGTCTAGACTGACCTGTGCTATTCCTATACCGCACAGAAGTATTGACAGCCACATCCCGACCATGCCTGCGACTGAAATGCATTGACGATCAGAATAAGTATGCTATGTCGGAACCTTGAAATACGCACCTAGAGTGGCATTCACTGCATGCCATATAGAGCAGCCTTGCAACGGGTCTGTAGCAGGAGAGTCGACTGGAGCCATACAAGTAGTTCTCGTTGGATGCGGTCCTAACTTGAAGGAGAAGTCAGTTGGGCTGCCTAGCCAGCACCTACAAGTTCCTATACTTATACGTTGTCGCTCGGTGCCGCAATGGTGAGAAACATGAATCAGTTACGTACTTATGCGTTCTGTGTCATGGGCGACTACCAGGCGTGTCGTGCTTGTACTAGTCAACATACGTTACTTTAAGCGTGTCGCATCTTCTGTCCTGTACGAAAAATTGCTTGCGCGGTGACGTGCTTTCGATGATCAGATGGTACAATGATCTGAAATCGCTTCCCTTGCGCCGACGATGATGGTCTGTCTAGAAGACCTGTACAGAGGTCATTTGGGCCGCTCG
This sequence comes from Irpex sp. M6601, assembly GCA_037039805.1. Taxonomy (NCBI): domain Eukaryota; kingdom Fungi; phylum Basidiomycota; class Agaricomycetes; order Polyporales; family Irpicaceae; genus Irpex; species Irpex sp. M6601. The sequence continues at coordinate 48,129 of JAXQGN010000153.1, read as the reverse complement.
CAAGTGATGTATCGAGTAAGTATATCGCCCGTGAACGATGGTTGCTTACGCCAACAATATTCTGGGTACTACAGTACATCACTTGATTAAGTGAGAAGTGCCCATAAGCTCGCAGTGTTCTGGTGACTATACTGTATTGTAATCGGTGCTTAGTACGGAAATAGAAAGAGTGGAAACTGCTCACTAATAACCGACCACTGGCGGACCTGTGAGCCTCGAGTGCTTTAATGTCAAAAGAGGCTGCTAAGAATTTTTGCTGATGAGGACTCCTAAAACTCCGATCCGTGTGTACATGTTGCTCATCTTCCAGCTTGGACGGCGGGGCGTGACGCTCCTTCTAAATGCTGACGCTCGTCCTCTATGTTCGCTGGGCTAACAGCCACTGTGAGCCATAGATCCGTGTTCATGCCATTGATCAGAACATCATGATAAATTGTTATCGCGTACAGCCTGAGCTGATCGCAGGCATGACGAGACCATTGTTGAACAAGAAGGGAAGCCGTGTGAGTTCTGGCGGTACATAGTCGTCGTAAGCACGGATTGTGCTTATTTCTCGGCACGCTCAAGATCTCCTATCTACCAGCCTGGATGCTATTCAGAATATCAATCTTCCAGTGAAATTTGACGATTCATTAGAGTAGCTTCCTATTGAAGAATCACGGGCTCTAGCAGATAAACTGATCCTACTGAGCAGAGCCGGGTATCTTTTCGATTACACGAGGTCTCCACTTACGCGTTTCCATCTCATAGGTGAGGTAATCTGCCTGCCCAGCTGTCCGATATGTGAATGCTTCGGATCCAAGGACAAACCTTGACATTGCAGCTGATGTGAGTGGCCATGTGAGGTAGCTGCGGAGACACGACTTGAGTCCATCCCGCTTGGCAGTGAACAATGATAACTTACAAGCTATAAATAAAAGCTTTTGATGGCTGATTCTCATCAGGACCGTGAAGAGATCGTAAGAGAAAAGTCTAGAGAGGCTTACCGGCAACGTAGCAAGGAATATGAGTGCGATGACTCGTAACACTATGATAGATATGAGTACGCCATAGTGCCAAGTCTCATACGGATGCTAAGAACCTACCCAAGAGACCCTATACCGTCGCTAGGTCAATATTTAGCAACGATCAAGTAACCCGCTGACACGTACCGCAAAAAATGCTGCGCTATCGCTCTTAAGATAGCCAAGAAGTTCTATGTTTCGATGCCTCGGGCGATCCAATGCGTTTGTAGTAAGAGTAGCCACCATAATCACATCGAACGCAACCTATGATCAAGATAAGTATTAACGATTAATTTTTTATGGTGTGAAGAGCATACAATGAGAGCCCATGCGGCCATGAGCGCGGATTCCTTGATATCCAAGTTGCAGGCTCCGATGTGTGGGGCATATGTGATGTGCCCTGTGAGGAGCCTGTATAAGTCCAGGATAAACCAGGCTGAGCGTATGACTTGCCGAAAAATCTCTTCATCGCTGCTACTGACAGACAGAATGAAGCCATATGGGTGACGGCCATGGCAGATATTAGAACGTAGAAGATCGACCTTCGACGGTCCCAAAGTTGGTGCAGTCGAATGACAAGATAGACTAACAAATATCTAACATCAATAAACGACTGCATCAAGTAGTGGAGTGAGTTCCCTACTGTTTGAGCAGAAAGTAGAGAGCATGATGCAGATGAGGTTGGCAATGATGTTGGATTGACAGCTGCAGCATGCTAAGAAGAAGTCCAATTGACTGTACGAGACCATACGCACAACTGAGACAAAGGTAGTCTTAGCAGTATGAATAGCTGGACGCACGAATACGCACGTACTTTATCATTAAGGTGCCGACGAGGTATCGCAAGTGTCACTTGAAGGCCCAACATTCAGTGGACGGTCATTATGATCAGTTATACCTGCTCACCGCAGAAAGAGTATGCCAGGCCAAAAATGAGACCATAGCGATTCAATAGAAACACCCATTTGGTCGATTGCCGGCTGAGTCTCCAGACAAGTTGACACTCGAGATCAAGTGTTATTGCGTGCTCCCAAAGGGCAAATCCAAGGGACGCCGCTGATGTACCCTATCAGTGGCAGCAACTAAGTAAATTGAGAAAAGGCGTGTACCTGCAAAATATCTCGATAGCGAGACGACGCTGTCGCTCGTTTGAAGAGCCGAGGATGGATCCATAGCTCAGGCTGCGGGTATTTGGCTGGGGTGCATTCCACGATACGATCCTTTATATCGATGTTGCATGACCGCGACAATGCGTAGAATCCCGGGTTCTATTTGAAACGTCGAAGAAGATTACACTGTATGAGCGGTGCTTATGCTGTGAGGTGAGTTTTTAGACGCGGAACGGCCTAAGCACCGGCTCGAGCATTGAGCGCATCGCTGCAGCGAAGTCTGATGACGATGGAACCAATCATGATACTGCTAAGATAAGTGGTGTACCAACTCATTGCCTTCGTCTCTGCCATCTTGTTCCGGAGATGCAAATACTAATATGCAGACAAACAGCAAGATAGAGTTAGGAACATAATATAAGTCAAGATTTTGTATTGACGCACCTTACGAGAGACTGAGGAGGGTACAGTACCCTCCTCTGAAAGGCTTAGGCCCGGGACTATCAGTCGAATGCTGGGAGTCAAAAGTCGAATTCTGTGGCATGACTTCGATCATTGAGAACGGAAAGTAGATGTCCAGATTCAATAGATACTAATTGCGAGCCGTGCAGCGTCTGAAGCATCGGAGTACTCTATTATGTTCGGTGATGAATCAGCCACTGGCACCAACTTTATCTTCACTGTACACTTACATTTATTTATACCAGCGATAGACCCCATGTACGGTTTCTAACAGTCTCAGAATTCCTACCACAAGTTGAGGGGTACTTGAAGACTTGGATGCCAATCTGCTTTGTTGAACGTCGACTCGAAATGAAGTTTGAGACTTGCCACAACGACAAGCCACGGTCGCTTACTTAATACGGGTAACGCCGGACCATCCTAAAGCCCGCCGCAAGCGTACTACGATCAACGACGTAGCAAAGTCGAAAGCAAACCGTCAACGCGTCATGGTCCACTGTCACTACTAGTGTCAAGATTATCAGGAGTCTTGAAATATCGCCAAGACCGTACAATACAACTCGTCGTGTCAAAATCGGAGAGTTACTTCTCAATTACTCTCGCCTTCCATCTGCGAGACTCCATCTCGTACGTCAGGTAATCTGCCCGAGAAGATGTCTGATACATGAAGGTCTCGGATTCTAAGACGAATCTTGACAAGGCAGCGGATGTTAATGGCCATGTGATGTAGCTATGGACATGCAATTGTTTCAGTTGAATGAGAGAAAGTGGAGGAAAAAGTCAGGCCCTTTGATTGTGACTTACCAGCTATATATGAGAGAATTGGGCGGCTGATTTGTAAAGCTCTTAGACGATGTGGGGAACGAGTAGAAGGAGTGCCTTACCGGAATTGCAGAAATCAAAACGAGTGCGGCAACTCTCATCACTATTCGTCACGGAGTCATGAACAGATGCTCACGCGACTCAGGAGATGAATAACGTACAGAGTAGACTCTGTACGGATGTGCACGTTAGGAGTGCCAACATACTGATGGGAGCAATGTACCATTACTCACCGCGAAGAATACAGCGCTATCGCTTTTGAGGTAGCCGAGTAGCTCTCTATTGTGTCGTCTCGGTCTGTCGAGCGCGTTCGTAGTGATAGTCCCGACCATGACAACATCAAAGGCAACCTGCGGCAAAAACAATCAGATATCATTATTAATAATGGACCAATGTCAATAGCGTACGATCAGAGCCCATGCAGCCTCGAGAACGGGGGCCTTGAAACTCAAGCGACATGCTCCAGTTGTTGAGTCGTATGTGATGTGACCTGTGGTGATATTGTGGAAGGTCGGTTAGTTTGTCAATCGTTAGCTTAGGCGGGACTTGCTGAATAGTTTCTTTATTGTCACTATGGTGAGACAGAGCGAGATTCCGTGTGTGACGACCATTGCGGAGATCAGAATATACAGAATCGACCTTCGGTTACCCCAAAGTCGATGAAGCCGGATAATGAGGTATACTTGCACAAGTGAGTTAACACACCCGATGATTAAGTACTAAGCGGAGACCTTACTGTTTGAGCAAAACGTAGAGAGCATTATACAGAGGAGGTCCGTGGCCGTGGATGATCGACAGCTGCGATTTTATTAGCAGACAGATGGCTGGCACGATAAGAACTGCGTACAGCTAAAAAACGGAATTTATGAGCATTGATAGGAACAACAACGACAACAACAGATGTGAAAAACAAACTGCGTCGTTCATATATCTTCGCGGTAATGCGAGTGTCACTATAAGAAAAGCTCTTCAGTTTTCTATGGACCATGACGACTATCCAAGACTGACTAACCGAAAAGTGAATACAGGATACCAAGTATCAAGCCATAACGATTGATCAGGAACGCCCACTTCGTCGACGGACGGCTTAGTTTCCAGACAAGTTGTACTTCGAGATCGAATGTTATGGCGTGCTCCCAAACGGCAAAGGCAAAAGATGCGGCTTTTTTTGAAGTCATGAGTTATAAAGACCGTTCGTATTTCAAGAGCAGTATCTTACCAGAGAAATATCTTGATAGTGAGAGGATGTTCAAAGTCGCCTGGGATACCAAAGATCCGTCCATGGCGCGAAAATAGCTTGTGCTCCGGGCTTGAGTCACGATCGTGCTTTATATCTACGAGGCGAACGTTGTCATAGTCTATGGAAACCAGGATACCATTCTTGCATCCTATTAGATAGGAGAGCAGATTCCTACTGTAGAGAAAAGTGCTGTAAGCATCTAAACACTGCAGAGTGCAATCTGAACATTGATGCCGAGCGCACCTCCGCAACGAAATTTTCAATAACGTCCGATGAGAGTAGCAGTGATATAGCCTGCTGCGAGTCACCGTCTTCAACTATTCTGACGTGTAGAAGAGACGAACAATGAACATCCATCACGAGACCAGTACACCGAGGGCGGAGAACGGTCAACGTGCAGTGGTCCGATCTAGTATCATAGAAGCACCATCCTTAGAATGATGACTTCGACACGAGGACGATAGCGTCATTACAATCTGAAGCGACAAATAAGCCGCGCTACGAGGGCGTGCGCTCTATGAGAACGAATGAGTCAGCCAGTTTGCAAACTCTTGGAGCGGGATTCTACAACTCACTCGCGGTGGAATCTAAGCCGGACATTGACAATTTTGGAATTATAAGGCACGAGCCACCACCGTACTCTAACGTGTTATCAGCATATTCTTTCTGCTAAGACTGTTCCTTGAATGAGCAAAATGGGAAACCGAGAGATCCTCCTGGGAGTCCGAAAAAAATAAAAAATTCGGGTATCCATCAGAGGGCCTTGCAAGTCAAAGGGTGCCGAGGAGCTGGAGTTCATGTATACGGCTCAACAGACGAATACTTAGTGGGGTAGAGATCCGCCCATTGCGAATTCATATGAAAGCCTTGACACTGCCTTCTCTATCCAAGAAAGGAATATTAGCCCTAGCAAGTGAATCTACACCTGAACCACCCACTTACACACCATCATGTCTGCTATCAATGCGAGTTTGGGGTCACATATCGTACGGCGGCAAGACATATTTGCCTACCTCATTACAAAAGACACTGACTAGGTTCACGTACTGCCTTTTGCACAATACGCATGACCCACATCAACAGAAACTCTGATACCCTGGAGTATAATGCCAGTCAGTAAGCGTTAATCGTGTTATTAGAAACCTGGCGTACCGAAGCCTTCAACCGACCACGAAGCCGGTATTGAGACTTGAGAGTCGACAAGTATCTTGACGTTCAAGCTAGAAAAAAAGTTTGGAGAGTTAGAGGTTCTGATCTGTAAGTACCGCTGCGGAATTCCCGGGTTAGCATTCTAAGCGCAGTACCTATCGATGTTTGTCATCCGGCGGGTGTCGTCGGCGGAACTGTGGTAGAAGAATCATGGGTAATACATTGCAAGGTTTGGGTGAGGTTGATGTAACGCTATAAGGTCCTAGCAAAGGACAGACTAGTTCATACAAGTGGTTTGATTCGTACACACTTTCGTCGTTCAGAGTTCCTTGAATTCACTGCTCCATTCACTGCTCCGCCTGGTCGCCTCTACGAAAGCGTCAAACTTCGGTGAGGCTCCCGGTTGGCTCACACGACTAAGCGCAACAACGGCACGCAAAGTGCTTCTTTGCAACTCGCCTGCGCGCTCCAGATCTTGTTTGACAGTATCCTTGGTCACTGTGGCGCCCTTCATGCTCTTCTCCAGTGCCGGCGTGATATCGTCGAGCCGTTGAGAGATGGCCGTCGGCGCGAGTTGGGCAAGTCGGAAAAGAACCATATGGCAGATGACCTTGACTTCGTCAGAATCGTCCGCGAGACCATTGAGAACGTGTCCAAGGAACTCGTGGAGGTCAAGCTTGGTAAGACAAGTATCGAGCTAGTTGATTTGTTGCACTCAGAATACTTCAGTCGTAGAAGGTGTGTGTCACTTACGAGAGTATACAAAGTTTCATATGCTGTCTTACGAGCCTCAAGACCATCGTCCACTTTATGCGTCCAAGGACCCATCTGGACCGTACGGATAAGCTCGCGCTTGATAACAGTCTCCTGGTACAAGGTAGGCAGAATCGTAGGCAGATGTTCCCGAATAAGATGCGGCTTGGTGCGAGCTGCCGAGTTCAAAGCGGACAAAGCAAGTCGTCGAACGGTCTACCCGAGCTGAATGAGTCGCTGGAAATCCTTTACCAGTGTCATTACGTACCAGATCAGGATCAGTAATGAGACTCAAGAAGTCTATGATCACAGAGCCCAACAAATCGTCGTAAGAACGCGTCGACTCCGCAAAGGTATAGCGAATAGCCGAGATGACAGTGGCCCTTGCAGCCGGACTTTCGTCCTTGATACGCTCCTGAGAGTTGTTAGATAAGGAACATTCAAGCCTCAGGTCTCAACAAGGACTTACATGAAGCTGTGGCAAGTACCGTGAAGGTACAGTCATCGCCACTTTGCCCAGACACGCAGCAGCCACATTTCGGGTGATCTCCTCAGAGTCCTCGGAGTGCTGGAACAAGGGCACCCAAAGGAGATCGGCGACGTTCTCGAGTTGACCGTGAGAACAGTGTGTTGCAACTTCTTTCAAAGCATGCAGAGACAATAGGCGCTTAGCTGGGTCGTGCTCGACCATCTTCACGATGGCGGGCAAAAAGTGATGAAGGTTTCCCACAGCGATGTTACCTGTTGGAGGTGGGTATGAGGCATGTCGACATAAGTATATTTCGTGAAATAAACATACCAGCAGCGAAAGCGGCCGCGGTCCTGATCTCCTCTTGCTCGGCACCGAAGCGATCGATGGCCGCGTTGAAGATGTCTTGCGATGGTGACATGTCGCTGCAAGGGCGTCAGTCTCCAATAGCTACCAGAAGAGGCAAACCTCACATGAAGCGACCAACTTCACCCATCACGAGCAGACTAAGCACGACCTGAGTAGGTTTTGCCTTCGATCCAGGCTATCAAGGTTGTCAGTACTCATCATAAAATGAATGAAACCACTTCGAAGGAACTAACCTTGAGGTGCTTAGCGAATTCTGCAATCGTACCTGCAGCAACTGTCTGCTGGCACTTGACCACCTGTCCAATACAACGCGCAACGTTCGAGTAGGACGCCTCAGCCTTAGGAGCCTTGTCCACGGATATAACAAGGTTGGGCACGACGTGGGTGGCGATTTGCATATCCGCCTGGACCAGCGAAGCAAAGAAGTCGAGAACAGATTCGAACGGAACACCAGCGACGAGTGGCGAATGAGCAATGCTGTAGATATCCTTGAGGAAGTCGCTCTCCACGCTTGGGAAGGTAACTGCTGGTGCCAGTTGCAAGAGCAGGGAGACAATGCCCAGCGCATGTGCGAGGAGAGAGATGTCGGCAGTAGAGATGTATGGTCGTAGTTGATCGATAACGCTGAGCGGAAGATCTGCAGGGATAGTCTCGCCGTACCTACGATAGCCATTAGTACTCGCATCCGGGGTGAGAAATGTCCGTTGAGGCCTACCTTCTCAAGAGGGCGTCCAAACACACGAACAAGTCGTTCTTTCCTGCACGTCCACTGCGCTTGAGCAGGTTCAACACCCACTCAATCGAGCCGTTCAACCACGCATCGTCGATCTCGACTTCACGAGCCACACGCGTGACGACCTCAACAGCACCTTCCGTCCGTCCACTAGTCCTGCAGATGGCGTCCCATTCCTTGCGGTCCTTCGTCTTGAGAAGATCCGTAGCAGAGATCCATAGATCGCCGATGACGGTTTCTGCAGAGGCACGGACTTCTGCATCGGTATCGTGGTTGACCAGTCTTGATACGGCTTCGTTGTAGACGGTCTCGACCCATTCGCCACCCTTGACAGGCTTGAGGGCGTTGAGTAAAGAAGAGAATGTCTTGAAAGCCTCGGAAGTGATCTTGGGGTGACGCTCCGTTAGGGACTTCAACAATTTGGGCAGAATGGCGTCGAGTGAGTCGGAGTATACAGGTGGTGAGTGAGTGGCAAAGAACACTCCGAGGAACGACAGACAGGAGACTTGCAGGTTCGCGGCGGATGTCGAGGATTGTGAGAGAACAGTCTTGGTGTTAGAAATAACTTGCGGCGCGTGACTTGACAGGCTTCCCGGGAGCACAGAGAGCAGAGAGTTCAAGAGGGTAAACCCGGCCTGTAGCGTTGCTGGAGAGGTTTTCGGAGACTTCAACTGGTTCAGAAGCGACTTGGCTAGTGAAGGGACCTGTCTCTCAAGCAGAGACAAAGGCGTCTCCTCGACTTCCATACCCTCCGCACGCTTTCGCTTTCCACCGATACTGTATTCCGCATCCTTTGCCTGAGGCACACCGGCATATACCTTTGTTTGACTCAGGAGTATGCCGTAGGTTGCCCAAACTTCGAGTCGAACAGTTTCTTCTCGATCACTGAAGCGAGAAATCAGGACGGGAGAGACGTCCTTGTACAGTGCCACGAGAAGCTCTGGTCGCGTGCCAATGACCGCTGCTAGGAGCTTCGTAGCTGATCGACGAATCTTGTAGGAGGTATCTTCGTCATCAGAGTAGCTACATCGGAGTTATTTAGCGAGATTTACGCGATGTGACAGTACACTCACTCGTCAAGCTCGGCGTCGTCCTCATCTTCTTCATCTACCATCTCTTCATCTTCGTCATCTTCATCTCCCGCGTAATTCTGCATACAGGCGTTAGTATAGAAACGATAGCAAGCGCATGTACACGCACAGGGTCATATTTGATGGAGTGAGCACCTGCTTGGATTATATTGCCTAAGAAAGGTGTGATTTCGGTCGGACATCTGAGTACAAGAGCATCCAGTGCCTATTGAAAGGTAGTTCAGAACTTGTTGTCTGTCAGATATAACAAAGTCACAAACCTGCAAGCCACTCTCCCTTAATTCCTCATCATCTTTTGAAACTGCTTTGATTATTCCCGGCACAACATCGTTCAGTACGGGCGCTATTTGATGTGGCGAGTGGCGGGCTACCGCGGCGACCAGCTGAACAATGGTTCGTTGCTTATCAAGGTCCGCAGAAGGCGCAAGGTTAGGAACAATGAGAGTCTTCAAGAGATCCTGGAAGTGTTGGGGTTGAGATATCGGCAAGAATTGGGCGAGGGTTGTGATAGCCCGCTTTCGTACTGCAGTGCGAGGGTGCGACAGCAGAGGAGTGATTACTGTTAATGGAGTGGGAGCTAAGTTGGGGTCGGAGAGATACGCCGGGAATCGAGTGATCAATATCGAGAGAATGGCCAATGTTTCGATGAGAGTTTCAGGTGGGAGACTGGGCTGTATTAAATAGCAGTCAGTCATATGAGATTGGCGACTTTCATTCCCAACTTACACTTGCAAGCTGAGCGAGCAGTTTTGGAGTTAGCTTCTCGCATGCTTTGGCGGCAATTTTGCCCTCTTGAGGGAGTTCGGCAGTGATTGTCTTCAAAGCTTTGTAACAATACACTGTATTAGTACCACCGTAATGTTAATTAACAAGAACGTACCAAGGCCCGCAATGTCTCGCAGTTCCTCATCCTTTGAGGAAGAGAAATCGATCAACTTGTCAACAACCATGACCATCTGAGGTTCACGGATGATCTTGATGAGCTGACCGAGCCTATGATAATTCCGATGAGGTTTGAACGCGACAGAACAGAGGCGGCACATACGTCTTAACTGCTTGGTTCTTCACTTCAGAGATTTTGTCTTCCACGAGCGTAAGAACCTGCTTCAAAACCTTGTTCTCTACACTCTCATCTCCCATGAAGCTATTCTGATCCTGCTTGATCTCAAGCAAAAGATCGTTCAACCCCATGTATCTAGACCAAGCCATGAGCATGAGCAGGATCACTTCGGGGAAAACTACGCGTAAAACGTACCGAAAATCCTGGTCGGGCGATTGCATCTGCGAACACAAGCTATCTCAATACTGTGGCATTGAATTGTGTTTGATCTGCCGTACCTTCTCGATGAGCCCTGTCATCACGTACGTCTTCGTCATGTTGGGCAACGTTCAGGCTATCGAATCGTAGAACAATTAGGTGGTCGTGACGAGAATGAAGGCGGAGAGACGAGGAGAAGACTCCAGGTCGTGGTATAAAAGCAAGACGCGTGCGCATGCAGTCGATATTCCACAGCCCCGTAGGCGCCCATAAAGGCTAGTGCGGTCGGGATCCGCCGAACTAGATTGAGATGCCGACGGGGCCCGTTGCCTGTGCCTGCCATCACAGACGTCATCTTTTGGGACGTCTGTCTATCCGGCCAGATGACGGAGGCTTTGAGATCCTTCCTCGTTATCTCACACAGCGAGCACGAGGTCAAACTCGTCGAGCAGCAATGGCAATCGACGTCCATACTCTTCTAACCTTGCCGTCATCAAAGGCGTTCTCGTCGTTTCGCTCGTCTGGCGTCGGGATTGTCGAGCAGCCACGGTCCGATTCACCTCCCAGGAAGATACCTCGTCGGGCGACAGACTCTGACACTGCATCCGCATCTAGGTCGAGGATCGATCCCAGCAATAACAGAACTGCTGAGGGCAGGGGACCAGTAGTGTTGAAGTTGCAAGGCACTCCTGGTGCGTGCTTGCCTCAATACGCGACACTCAGGTCTGACAGTCATTTCAAGTCACTACTCTTGCCATCAATCTCTATGATGCTGAATACAACGTGCTGAGAGCATCGATACGCTTGCTGTTGGATATTGAAAACACAGAGCCACTACCTGCCACATATCAGAGGCTGTTTACCGCCTGTAGAGCAGTTGTGTGTGAGGCTGAGAGGGGCCAGGGTCTCTACGAGAGCTTGAAGCTCAGCCTGGAGCAAGGCATTGGCAAAATAGCCACCCGGCTTGTTTCATCCGCGCAGACTGGTGAGCAGTGGTTGGAGTCCTTCGTTAACGCCTGCGAGTGGTTTGAGAAGCAAGTGGTACGCGTTAAGAACTACATCGCCGTCCATTATGTTCCTAACAGTCGAATAGGGCATCCTGGGGTCTGTGCTCGCATATCTCGATCGCGAGTATATCTTTCACAAAAAAGAGCTCGAGACGACACGGTTTGTGATTCGTCATTAGTTGTATTCCCCTTCCTGATCGATCTATAGGGCACTAGCATATGAACTCTTCGCTAAGAATATACTCCGCGTCAACCCTATTCACGAACGGATTCAGGGCTGCATCCGAGGCTGGCTCGACTGGGAGCGGAATAACGAGGCTGAACACGCGTCTCGCTCCGTGGTCACCAGATTAGTCAACCGACTCATACATCACGATCAGTATGAGGCTGTCTTCGAGTGGTATTACCTCAAGATTACCACGGAGTTCTATAAGGCTGAATCTCAGAGGTTGCGCGACACCCTCAGCGCAGCTGAGTTCATGCAGCGATGCGAGAAGCGTGATATACAGGAGCAGAAGAGATCGATGGATATTCTGCCTCCGAGGACCTGGGACGCAGTTCAAGACGCCACACATCGCGCTCTGTTGAGTGATAGGTTAGATTGGATCGCCAAAGAGGGTACGTATCCAGCTTTTTTCGTATATAGTTCCATGATGTTCTAATGTTGTTTATCCCAGCCATTCCCGTCCAAATCGCGAACAAGGACTCGGATGGCTTACGCAGGATGTACATCCTCTTCTCTGCAGTCGGCGGACTCAAAGTTATGCAAGAATCTTTCAAGTGGCAAGTCGAGGTTAGTTCAATCTGTCAGTTCCCACCACGCAGTTGCTAAAAAGTACATCCCAGGTGTTCGTTCGTAACATCGTACAAGACACCACCGACGAAGAACACATGGTCCCCAAGCTCCTCGCTTTCAAGGCATTCTGCGACAAACTCGTCGAACAAACCTTCGTCGACGAAGTCAAGACCCCCCAAGCCGTGCCTTCCAACCCGTCAACTTCAGCTGCAGCTGCAGACGTTGAGATACAAACCGAGAAAGTGCCCAACAAGGACTTCGGGTACGCCATGATCGATGCCTTTGCGAAAGGCTTCAGGTCTCGGCGAAACAAGCCTGCGGAGCTCATCGCTAAGTACATCGACAAGTCTATGCGCAGGGGTCAGAAGGGACGGGACGACAGGGATTACTCGGCCGAGCTTGATGCTGCACTCGGCCTGTACCGGTTCACGGACGACAAGGATGTCTTCCGGGCCTTCTATCACAGGGCCTTGGCGAAGAGGTTGTTACTGGAGAAGTCGGCGTCGGATGATCACGAGAAGGCCATGCTTAAGAAACTGAAAGAGCGTAAGTCCAGTCCTTTTGCGGGCTTGTGTAGCATTCTGACTGAACTGATTGTAGAATATGATCCTGAATTCGGCATGGGTGATCATATGTTTACGGATCTCTCGCTGTCTCGAGACCTTATGAAAGAGTTCACTGCTCTCGAACGATATGCCAACTATAAGGTCTCGGTTATGGTCTTGCAGCATAGCGTGTGGCCTTTTGCCGGTCGGAAAGGTGACGTTGCGCTGCCGGAGTGGGTGAGTCGCAACTAGGAATGAGCTTAAAAACGGCCTAGATACTGATGTTTACTGTAGATGAGCGAAGAATTACAGGCTTTCATGGAGTTTTACAAGAGAAAGCACTCGGGCCACAAGCTCGATTGGGATCATAGTCTCGGCACGGCCAACTTACGTGCTCGGTTCAACGGAGGGGAGAAGGAGCTATCTGTCAGCTTGTATCAAGCAATTATCCTCCTTTTATTTAACGAGGAGGAGCAGAAGCCGTTCTCTGAGATCAAGCTATTGACACAAATGGGTATGTCTGCTTGGGTGGTGCGTTCTCGAAAGATGGCTTATGAAGTGTTCAGAGGATGGCGAGCTACGCAGGACGCTGCAAAGCCTTGCGTGTGGCAAGAAACGCGTGTTGAAGAAGCAGCCACCTGGCAAGGACGTCAACGATGGCGATGTGTTCCTGTTCAACGCGGACTTCACAGATCCAGCCTTCCGCGTTCACATCAACTCCATCCAAGTGAAGGAGACGGTGCGTATAAGTTCTTCACACTTTCGCTCCATCCTTCAGCTCATTCCTATCGTTGTATACAGGCCGAGGAAACCAAACGCACACAGTCGTTGGTCGAAGGCGACCGCAAGTACGCTCTCGATGCGGCTATCGTGCGGATCATGAAGGGGAAGCAGCAAATGCAGTACGAACAGTTGAAGACGGCGACGGTTGATGCTGTGAAGCACCATTTTAAGCCCGACATCCCGATGATCAAGCAGCGGGTGGATAACTTGGTCGAGCAGGACTATCTGAGGAGAGATGAGGATGACTTTAGTTTACTCATCTACGTAGCTTAGAGGGATAACAAACAGAGGTATATATGACATTTCCACATACAACCAATACGCTGAATCAATAAATCAGTTTTCTGATAGTACGCATTATTTGGATAGTAGCTCACACGGCACCTATTCCCTGTAACACACCCCTTTGTGGCAAAGGAATTATGTCAGAGTAAATTATCTCTGTGATAGTCAGAGCGCCGCATCCACCAAACCCTTGGAAGGCTGTACAGCATAGTCAGTGTCGCACTACTAGAGAGGGCGAAAAGCATTCGTGGGAAAAGGACACGTCGTACCTCTACCAATTATTAATACGTTCAGCGATTTTGCGGAACCAGCTACAGCGGACCCGATAGCCATCAAGGCCATTAGAATAAGAAGAATAGGCTTTCTTCCCCATATGGACGCTAAGCCGCCACATAGCGGAACTATCGCGTTGCCTGCAAGAGCGTAAGCACTACCAACCCATATAAAATTGTTTCCTCCTAGATCTTGAACAATGGTCGGAAGGGCAGTGGAAACCACAGCCTGAGGACACAACAGAGTAAGCAGGGTACTCATTTTGCGGTAGCTGAACGCATACCATGTCAAATGCCGAGAGAAAGTCACTGAGCAGATTGGCGACGATAATCATCCAAAACTGAAACTACGAGTTCTCCACGAGAATTCATGGCCATTCCCCGTGTCCTTTCGAGCACTGTGTGATGTTAGTAACTTTAACTGAACGAAGTTACGCACTTCATACCTGGCTATGTCAACAAAGTAGGGTGTCTCCTTTTCAGATGAAGAGAAGGACGCCGGTGTCTCTTGACCAACAGCTAGCGAGTGTACATGCTCCGACATAGTTCGATGAACTGCGTATTCTGTCCGGAGTTTGAGGATGACCAAGGCAGAGTGAAGGACCAACACCCGATATGCAGTCTGAGTTCTTGCACCTGTTCAGTATAAGTAAGCAGAAGTATGCTATCACGATGTCAATTATATGAACATACCTCACAAGCATATGCGCGGTGGAAGTGTAAAACTTAAGGTACTGATTGGGCGGAACCTCCGAGAACAACACCGCGCAATCATATGCATCACTGTTGGACTAAAGATGTGTACACAGTCATCCGGTTAAGTCCTAATAGTCGATTTGTGTTGCCCTCGATCATAAATTGAGTTGTGGCTCCGGATTCAGAAGACAAGATGCGTGTAGATTTGACCGGGGAGCCTGAGCGTGTAAGCCGGACTATCAAGTTCGTATCATCGCCGAAGTGGGTTTGACATTGGACAATGATTACACGCGTGCGATATAGATTCTTTGCATCTTGGCCACCGTGGATTTCATAACTCAAAGCGGATCGCAGTGAGCAAAGTTCAGAAAAGGAACGTGCGAAGATATCAGGCCACAGCCATCTTCTCCTGAGGCTTAGTACACCCGGACATCTAGAACTGGCACCATAACTGCATCTGTCAGATAGAGTTACACGGTGGAGATGACCAGCCATTACTTACTGTTATAGTGACGGAGAGTGAACCAGTTATTGGTAAGGCTCACTTTTCGCAGTTGGGAAACGGCTGTGATCTGAGGTTCTAGACTGATTCACAATCAGATTGAGCGAGAGTAAAGCTTCTGTATTAAGTCTGCGTCCTAGCAAATCACTAGCAAAACGGGACAGATCAGTGTGATATCAAGATCGCGGCCTATAGATTCATGCAACCCCTATCCTTGCGTGGTTTTCCAACCAGTCCCATAGCTTCTTACCAACTGCGGGGTCATCTGTCTGCGGGGGAGCCTTACCGATTCTCGCCCACGGAATCATGAACTACTCGTCGATGCATGAGCCTGGATGGATCACGCAACACGTACATATAATTTACTTACCGCTCCATTGTACGTTGCCACGCTAGGGTCGGTACCAGCACGCAACTGCGTAAGCGCTCCAAAAGGCGGAGAGTATAGTATGGGCCACTGTGCGACATTCTGAGAGCGACTCTTAGTTCGAGAACTTGACAAGAACTCACGAGGAGAATTCTCTGCCACCAAGTGAGGTTGGACTTCGCCATTTCGGTCAAGATATTCCCTGCAATCATTCATGCTCAAATGTCCTGAAGATACGAAATGCAAATGAAATCTTACCAGGATTGACAGAAATGGCGACAATTCCCTTGTCACCATATCTGCGGGCGACCTCGTTAGATACTATAATATTGGCCTGCACGCACCAGCAATTCAGTATTTGTAAACATCACGAACGGAGATCAAATACTCACGTGTTTACTCTGGTCGTAGAAATCGTCGAGAGTCATCGCTCTTCGTACGGGACCGTCTTTAATGCTTTCCCAGTGAATGGTGTTCATGTACGCCGCAAAAGAAGAGGTGGTGATGACTCGCGAGTTTTGCCCTGGATTATCTTCAGATACAGCAAGAAGCGCAGGTAGCAGTAGCTCAGTGAAATACCAGTGTCCTATAGAGACGGTTGAGTGAAAGAATACTATGGGCGAACTGATATAGCGTACCGATTACGTTTACGCCAAACACCATGTCAAAACCCTGAGCGGTGAGCTGTTCCATAGGACAGTCTTTAAGGCCACTGGAGAGAATCAATGCTGCCATACGATATTTGGATTTTGCATAGAACTTGGAGGTACTAACGCGTTGTTGAACAACACATGTAAATGCTTTTCTTTACTGAGGCCAACGAACAATAAGACGCTGCATGGTGTCGTCGTAAATTGCAGCTCACCTCAAAAACTCCTTCGCGGCAGCCTCAACGCTGCGTAAGTCTGCAAGATCTAGAGGCAGAAATACGGCTTCCTTTCCGGTTTGTTCCTTGAGCTCGCGGATGGCGGCCATGCACCTCTCTTTGCTTCTCGTTGCAATGTAAACCTTTGCATTCTTTACAAGAAGAGCCTGTAGTATGCGTGCAACTCAGTCTAACGTCACGTCGATTCCCAGTCAGATTACATCACCTTGACTGTCTCTTTCCCAATGCCGCTATTTCCACCTAAGATCCAAGTCCAAGTAAATATGAAGCGCTACAAACGAGCGAGAACCTTAGACTACCTGTGACGATGATTACCTTGCCACGTTGATCAGGGATGTCTCCCACATTCCAGCTTGGGCGTGGAGGGAGCATCTGGTCAAAATTTGATAGTAGAGCACCCATAATGGCGTGTTTCGCGGATGACCGCTGTTGATTTTGAAGAAATAGAGGAGAGGGCGGGCTTATAACAGCTACGATGCTTGTTGAGCTGTTCAATATGAAGAGGAAAGCAGGATATGTGGCTGTCGTGGCAACGCTTCTCGACAGATATATTTAATCACAGGCGGTCACCCTGGCCGTTACGTATACTACACTGGCAGGCCGGCCATGGTGACGCGTCGTCTGCGCCGCGAGCATCATCGTGCAATGATTGTATTGCCCGTCGGGGTCGGCCTTGGTCGGGTGATTCCGGGAAGTAAAGCTTCAAATACTGGCCAGTACGAACTGCGGTAGAGTTTAGTATTTTACGCATTTGTTACCGTAGCCGTGCGATTGTAACTATCGGGATCCCTTGAGTGACAGTACAATTCGAAAGTAATTCCGGACTGTTTTACAGTGCAGGCGCCAACAAGTACTTATGAACTCAGCTGTCCGTAAAGGGCAGGCGGACGGCTTTGTGGCGTCATAGAGTCGTCTCCCCACTCGTCCGCTTGTTCAAGTTCAGGTTACTATCATCTTTCTCTCAGTCTGATCACCAGGCTCAAGTCTACTCCAACTGCGTCTATTTTCGCTCTACTGTAATTATCTTTCGACTATCGAGGTCAGGTATCGACTGTCCTCGTGACTCGCTGCACTGTGAAAGCAATTAGTAAGCACTTCTTCGTTTACCACGTATATAGAAGAATCCCGCAGTTTTGCCTGGCTTCAGAGAGGGAAACTTCAAGAAGGGGAAATACTGATGTTGCTTAGTATTGGCACAGTTCCATCCTATGCGCTATTCTCGGACCCAAAGCGACTCGGATGTGCTCTCAACGCCCCATGAACAGCTGCTGCTTGTATTGCTGTGGCCCCTGATAGGAATATTGTGATTGGAGCGCAGAGCCTAGACTATTCTCTGCTCGTTCTGTCATAGCTGAAGCCGTCTGGTTGACTGCCAAGGTTCTCGTGAGTATCCCGCCTTGAAGCCGTGAGAAAACCAAGCAGTCAACTGACCATACCGCCTGGTTTCCCAGAACCTTGGTCAGCTGCGCACGTGAATATTGTTCAGAGACATAGGAGGGGACACAGTACTTAATATTCGAGCGTGAGTTCCGAGTCCATTCAATCCCGTTGTTTCTTAGGCCCACATTCATCTCGCGATTGTCACTGAGGGTCATGCCTATCACCACAGAGCTTCCTACTACCGCTAAGCTCGGTATACCAACCTCAGAAATCAAGAACATCGATCATGAGCAGGTTGCTCGGGACTGGTTGAACTCGTTCGCCACCAACGTAGAGAAGGGCGATATCGATGGCGTCTTATCGCGTCTCACAGACGATGCGTGGTGGCGCGACATCCTCTCCCTCACTTGGGATTTGCGTACCTTTCAAGGGACAGAAAAGATCAAGCAGTTCCTCATTGATCGTCTTACACGCTCGAAACTCTCAAACTTCCAGCTCTCATTCGCCAAAGTCGATGATTTGTACGAAGATCTCGCGTGGATCCGTGGTCACTTCACCTTCGACAATAACGTCGGCTCCGGCTCTGGGGTCTTCCGCATAGTGCCTGTCGGAAAGGGCGACGGCCAGCGGGAATGGAAAGCTCACAACGTTTTCACAAACCTCGAGAGTCTGAAAGACTTCCCTGAGAAGTCTGGCTGGCGACGCAACTTCGCTCCTAATCACGGCAAGTGGGTCGCTCAGCGCGAGCAGGAGATGGAGTTCGCCGATCGGGACCCGGAGGTCCTGGTTGTTGGTGGCGGTCAGAGTGGACTGGAGATCGCTGCACGATTGAAGTTGTTGGGTGTATCCACGCTCGTTTGCGAGAAGCAGGCGAGGATTGGGGACCAATGGAGGCATCGCTACGCTGCTCTCTGTTTGCATGACGTTGTTTGTAAGTGTTATCTGATCTTAATGAGCCGCGACGTAATCTCACACTATATCCTGCAGGGTACGACCACATGCCCTACCTGAAGTATGAACTTTCGACTTATTCAGATTAGAGTATTAGCTAATTCTAGTTTTCAGATTCCCCGAATCGTGGCCTGTATACACGCCTGCGCAGAAGGTCAGTTAACGCCGTCTACGCCGACCTTGTTGCCATCCGCTTACGATAGCGTTGTATTACAGCTCGCTGACTGGCTCGAGTTCTATGCCAAGTCTCTCGAGATCGATGTTTGGACCTCATCGAAGGTCCTGAACGTCAAGAAACTTGATTCTGGGAAATTTGAAGTAACCGTTCAGTGTGGAGATAAGAATCGTGTGCTCCACACCAACCATGTTGTGTTCGCACCTGGTATCGGTGGAGGCACTCCCAAGATGCCAACAATTCCAGGGATGGTGTGTAGCATATCTCTGCCCCTTGACCCCGAGTTTGATATTGATGTTACTTCAGGCCGACTTCCAGGGCCAGATTTTGCACTCTACGCAACATGACAAGGCTTTGGATCATGCAGGCAAGAAGGTTGTTGTTGTCGGCGCTTGCACTTCAGGCACGTCTCGCCCGTTGACACCACTTCCCGTTCTATCTAACGCACTCTTACTTGCACGATAAAGCCCATGATATCGCAGCCGATTACGCTGACCACGGAGTTGGTGAGTACACATGTTTAGCTGCTTCTTGTGTTATGCCTTTGTCTGAGGGCTGTCATAGATGTGACGTTGTGGCAGCGGGGAAAGACATACGTCATGACGAATAAGAACGGCATGCCTCGTTTCATGAAGGGTAAGCATCTATGCTCTAGATTGCACGCGTTGGTTGACAGTGAAGTAGGTATTTACTGGGAAGACGGCCCTCCGACCGAAGTTGCGGACCTCATCGATAATTCTATGCCTGTTCTCTACCGCAAGATGCTTCACAAACGTGTTGCAGCAGATATTGCTGAAGCTGACAAGTAAGTTGGTGCCATTGCGTGCCCCTCAGGATACTGATGCGACTGTTTGCTTCAGAGAGCTACTGGATGGCCTCAGAAAGGTGGGATTTGGGCTCACAATGGGCGAAGATGATTCCGGCTTCTTCATCCTTGCACTTACGCGCGCAGGGGGCTACTATCTAGGTACGCGCAATGGTCGACTAAGCACATGAACATTTGTGACTTATACATACATAGACGTCGGTACATCCCAGATGATCGTTGACGGAAAAATCAAGCTCAAGTCTGGCAGCGGCGGTATCAAGCAGTTCACTAAGGACGGCCTGATCGCTGATGATGGCAGTGAACTTAAGGCTGACGTCGTATTGTTTGCCACTGGATACGGTGACGCTCGTGAACCCATTCGCGAGCTCGTCGGCGAGGAACTCGGGAAGAAGATTACACCAATCTGGGGTCTTGATGATGAGGGAGAGCTAAGGACTTGTTGGAAGGAGTTGGGCGTCGAAAACATGTGGTTGATGATGGGTGAGTGCCTGTAACTTTGTATATGATATTATGGACAGCCTGTTGACAATATTCTCTTAGGAAACCTTGCCTGGTGCCGCTTCTACTCCAAGACTCTAGCGCTGCGTAAGTGCATGTTACATACGGTAACCGCCCTATTAATTACTGATGCGTTTGGCGCACACAGAAATCAAGGCTAAGCAAGAAGGTCTTCTGGAGGAACGCTATTCTGCTCCTATCAAGTGGGATTAGGGTTCTCTTCAGCCTTCTGTAAAGATGTAAATATAACCTCGTGTTTCTATCCTGTCATCCGAAAGCCTCCTTGTATCGATCTGTATACCTATACGGCACAGTCAGTTTGAGCATCAATTCAGTTGTGCATAAATTGAGAATATAAACATGTCTCGGATGCGCTAGAACATATGTATAGGCGTACGAGTACTTACATCTGATGGCTCAAACCAACCGTGGACATCCTGATTGCTTACATAATCCCACATGTAACCCCGACTCCTGCCTTTCCTGGTAATCCCCTACTCATCTCCTCCATTGCCGTCGCAGCTGGACTGGCTCACGAAAGACCACTTCTATTCTCTGTTTATCAATTGAATGTCGAACGAGAGACTTTGAACCACTATCCGTAGCCTGCAGTATGCTCGTAAACCAGCCTCTATACTCGTACCTCGTATTAGCCTGCAGCTGTCTGGCGTATATTACACAAGCACCATTCCAAGACTCCCAAGGCCCAGGCGAACGGTGGACACTGGACACACTAGGGCGAAAATCGTGGAGAGAATTGCTAGAGGTACAGGGGCATGAAGTTGAGATGTGATAGGTAGAATGTGAGTAATGTACAAGTCCGTGGGTTTGATATGAAAATAAAGGTCCTGCGAGTGAAAATCACCAAGATTTAGTGGCACATATCGTTGCTTCCATCACTGTTGCCGGTGCCCCCGTCATTCGAGGCAACTGTAAGCCTGCCGAACTCGCCAACGAAAATTCGCTCGGGAAGTATTGGCTCCTTGAAAACGCACTTCGGTTGTTTAGCTCGGTCAAGCATGTCGAAGTCCGTTGGTTGTGTCGGGAGACGGTGTGCAGAGTGGGCGTCGCAGGATTCGCTGTCGATATTGGGAGAGGCTTCCTTCGGTATCTCCATCGATGCCTCATGCCGACCTTCTCTCCTCCTTCGTTGTCTGTCTGTGCCTTTGAGGATCCTCTCGATTGCAGGATGTCGAAGGCGAGGGACTGTCCCAAAGGAAGGTATTGGGTGAGTAGTACTTTGCCTCTGCTCGGAAACGAACGGCTGCCGGCTGGAGCTCATGGTTTTTTCAAGGTCGTGCATCTTTGCTTGCGCTGCTCTCAACCGCTCGTTCACATCATGCTGGTCCACTCCTTCCCCGGAATCCCTCGAACTCGACTCGTTTCCATTGGCCTCGATGTACGCAATTCGTGCATCACGACTTTGGTGTAACCTGTCCTTGTTCCACTTCACTAGCTCCTTCTCTCGTTCAAAGCGTCTCTCGTCCTGCTTTCTTCTGCAGCGTTTATCCCAGCGAACGTGGGGGACAGGCTCGAGCACGGTTATGCCAGGGACATCTCTCTGCTGCGGCAACGGCTTCGAATGCCATTCGTCTTCACCTAAGTCTGGCACCTGATTAGGTGTAAAAGGGGCCTGCAAAAAGTAAGTATGAAGTTAACCTTCGCATAAGATGACTCGATCAAACGTACCGCCAGTGTTCTCTCCCCCAGTCTCTTCCATGGGAACTGCCTCACAAAAGGGTGTGCCCGAACTTCCTCATTCTTCAGAGGGTATTCGCATCCTTCTGGTGCAGGCACCACAGATCCCAGCCTCTTTTCAAAGTCTCGATGGAGCATCCTTTCAACGAGATCCTTCAAGGCAGGATCCACTTCCAACTTTCTTGGCCACCACCACTTGCATGCTACGATGCGCTGTACAAGTTCTGATTTACGCTCCTGAGTACCGCGTCCGTCCGTGGTTCCCTTGAGATACCGAAATACCTACGTTTCCACGTCAACTTCATGCGAGAACGCGGGCAGCGTAAATACACTTACCGCTCTTCCGGTGGCCATCTCATACAGTATGCACGCAACAGCCCACCAATCGACGCTTTCTGCCACTTCTTTGCTTAGTTTGCCCTGCAGAGCTTCGGGGGAGGTATACGCTGTCGTCCCAACGCTGTTCCAGTTGCGCTGCTCCTTACGGAAAGCCGAAATTCCCAAGTCGCATATCATCAAGTAACCATCCGCCCCTATAACGATGTTCTCGGGCTTCATGTCGCTATGGATCAGCCCAAGACCATGCAAGAACTCGGTAATTTTCACGAGATTGGCAAAGTAGAACCTGCAGACTGAGGTTGGAAGTGCGCCCCTCTCCTGAATGAGCTTCTTCAAACTCCCGAGGTGGCCTAACTCCATGAGCTGATACAAGTTCTTCGAGTCTTGAAGGCACGTGTATAGTCCAGCAACGAAGGGATTCCACTCGATCATCGCGAGGTTCCTACGCTCAAGGTTAAGCAAGTCATGAACTGCATCCACCTTCGCGCACGTCACATCCTGAGACTGAATAGCTGGTCAGTACTGAGCTCACCACTATTAGGTTCACACTGCTCACCGGCGCGTCTTCTCGTAGTTCGCTCTTACTGAAAATCTTTATCGCCATCTGCGCTCTAGGAACATCTCTCGGATGTTTGGGCTCCCTCTTCTTAGCCTTTACTACTCCGACCGCTCCAAATGCCCCCTGTCCTGTATCAGTCCATTATCAGTCCCTGCTGCTCACACCCTTTTTGACTATCTTAGAGCACGTACCAAGGATGCGAACCAACTCCAAGTCCGATGGTCGAAACGGCGGCGGCTTCCCTGACTCCATAACAGTTTCAACTGAGTACGATATCGGCGACCGACTGCTCCCATATTCTCCCCGAATATCTATTCGTTTACCGATCTAGAAACAACAGCAAGTCGCTTTAGTACGAATCGAATCGGATGGCACGGAGAAGTCGCGATGGACGCGTAGTGGCGGGCGGCCACAGCTATGTCTGCAGGACGCGACGCGACGCGACGAGTGTAAGAAGTTGAACACTATACTCACATATCTGTTTAGGTTCTCGTGGTATTTGTATTGCTTTCCGGTCTTGTCTAACTCTTTCAACTGACTGGATGAGAGGCTACGCAAGAGCACTTCTCGACCGTGTTGATTTCGTACGCGACATGGCGAACCTGGGAGTTCCTCCTTGTCTCTTGTGCGGATGGCCGGCATCTTGCACGTTGATACTCGAATACAAGTCTTTGTGAGCTAATTCACTAAGAGGCTGAAGAATGCGGCTCGAAAGCGAAGGCGGTACTTAGGCAAGACTGGTGGCGGGTAAATGTTGAACTGTGGTGGCTCGGGAACTGCCGTCGATCAGTTGGATCTGTTCAATCTGGAGTGTCGCGCCGAAGATATGTGCTTGCGGTGACTGTATTACCCTAGTATAGCAATGGGTGTCGTGTGAGAGTGTGCGTGGTCAACGAGCAGTGGATACCAAGAGGGGGAGATGTGGGCGGTGGTACAAGTGCTATATCATCTGTACTGCCCTTTTAGGAAACCTCATAATGAAATCGGGATCTAATCTGAGGCCCATAGACGCTCGATATTCAAAGCTGCCCACGAAATCGCGGCCAGAGAAAGTATCACTAAGGCCTAGGCCAATCAGGCCACCTAATTCACTGGCAGTACACATCTGAAGCTGTTTTGACCGCTGTTTTTATTCGTTTGTTAGTCTCAGCTATCTATCGATGTACTTATTCGCCAAGTTGGCTCAGGCTGCTTGAAAGTATCACTACTAAATAGAAGTTTCATCAAACATAGGTACATTCAAACACGTCAATAACAAGGTCCTCAAATGCACTCAGTGCTGATATAGTTTCGTGTATCATAAAATTTGGGTTGTCAGCTATCAGTGGCCGGATGTAAGGCCTTAGCTAAGGCCCAGCAGTGGCTGTCAAGGACAAGTACGATAGCCATCAAGACTAATCGTAACTTGTTTCGCAATTCGCGATGCCAGGGATTAATTTAAAGTGGAAGACTATCATAGCCAAGTCGGGAGAACGATCGCAGATCATCTTCTACGCCATATCGTTTCAACAGCCTCGTTTATTGTCCCTTCCGAAAGAGGCTGGTCGATGTGTAGAAAAGATGGTATATAGCCCGGAGACTGACGGAAATAAGACCAGCTTTTGGGCACAGTGGGCCTCCAGCATACAACCTCCAAAGGTTCGCCCACGACAGTTGTATGGACAACGAGTGCATAAATGGATACAACTAGAGCCGGGCTAGGTCAGTGAAGTAGAATATGTCCAAGCACTAAGGCCTACATGCTTAGAAGTTGTACTTCTTACGCGCAAAGTACTCTATTACACTGGGAATAAACCAGTACACCAAGTGTCCTAGCCGAGCGTACCAATACGGCAATAACACCTTCTTCTGCTGGGCATCTACGGCATCCACGCATCGTCTCGCGACATACTCCCTCTTCAAACCATGGGTATTTGGTTCTGTTTCTCGTACTGGCCCCTGATCGACAGCAGAGGCACGGAAGTTGCCTTCGACAGTGGCAGGTATGACTGTAGTGAAAGTGATTTGGGGATGCTCGATGGCGAGAGACTGATACAGTAGGAGCGACGCGGATTTGGTGGAGCCGTAGAGGGAACGCGTTGGTGCAGGCACTAGAGCAGCGAGGCTGGAGATGAGAAGAATAGACGGGGAGGGTGAGGAAGCCTGCAGCAGTGGGATCTGGGGAGGCGATGTCAGAGAGGAGGTATCCGCAAGATGCATGAAGAGATTCGTACCAAGGTTACCGCTGTGACCAGCGGGCCAGTATAGTTTCCTCGTATGGCTGTGTTTGACACGTCGATAGTTCTCTGAACGTCATCGACAGCAGCTTCGTCTTCCTTCCCATGCACGCCAGCGACCTCCAGAAGTGGCCGAAGGGCAGAGACTCCGGCGGTGACTATAACCGTATCTACCCCGTTCCAAGCTTGATGTGAAAGAAGTTTAGATATCCGCTGACAAGATGGTGTCTCTGGTTCACACACCTTTCACCAGCAGCTCTCTGAGCTTTACCATATCCTCGGCATCAGCAAAGTCTGCGACGGCGGTTATCACTGCGTCCGCTTCTTCCAACTTAACGGTCTTGGTCCGTAGCTCGACGCATTCGTCCCGTACACTCCCAAGGGCATCTCCTTGTCTACCCACGATGCATACTTTGGCAGCTCTCGTTGAATAGAGGTGTGCGATAGCGCGCCCGATACCACTGCGATGGATGATTGAGTGAAATTGGGCCCGCTGGCTCGGATGGCGTTCTCACCTTCCGCCCCCTATCACAACGACTCGCTCCTTGTTCTTTGGTATGTTTCTCCTGCTTTTTCGTCCATATTTGCCGTATAGAAAAGCAACAGTTGCACCAAGCACGCTTGCGACAGCTACAGCCTTGGTTTGAGCCTGAAAGGTCGAGATGGTGGTCGTGGTCAAGTCCGAGAACATGTCGCAATTTGGTGACTCGGTCTCGACGCCGCCCACCACGACCTCAGACTCTTACCCACCCCTTCTCATTTTTACTCATCCCTTCTACTGCTTGTCCATGGCCTGTGAATCTTGCTAATGCTTTTGTCCTTCTTTCCACGAATAGCAGCTCGACGCTCATACTAGTCATACATACTCAACTTCTTAATAATAGCCTCCGGATCCCGAGGTGGACTCTTAAGCAAATTTCCTGCATCCAACCACCAAGACGACCATTCACATCCAACTCTCCCCAAATCATGTCTTCGCCATTCGCTGCTCTGATACAACAGGAGATATTCATCGTTCCATCGTTTCAACTAGAATGCGGACGGGTACTACGAAACGTTCCGGTGGCGTACAAGACCTGGGGCAAACTCAGCGAGAGCAAGGACAATGTCATGGTCATTTGTCATGCATTCACAGGCAGTGCAGATGTCGAGGACTGGTGCGTTTCAGTCATAGCTTTGGAATTAGAGAAATACTGAGGATATTGCCTGCGCAGGTGGGGTCCTCTCATGGGCAGAGGAAAGGCCTTTGACGCACGACGATATTTTGTCGTCTGTCTCAACGTGATGGGCTCGCCATACGGCTCCGCCTCTCCACTCACCATCAACCCCGACACAGGGAGACCGTATGGTCCAGAGTTTCCTCCTACCACCATCCGTGACGATGTCAGGTTAGCACCCTGCCCTTCTCTTTACCGTGATTTCCGCGTTGCTTACTGTGTCTATTCAAAGATTACACAAGCTTGTATTGGATCACCTAGGCGTCAGGTCTATTGCTGTCGTCATTGGCGGTTCTATGGGCGGTATGGCAGTCCTAGAATGGCCGCTGTGTACCCCGCAGGGCTACGTGCGGCATATCATCCCAATTGCAACCTCTGCACGGCACTCGGCATGGTGTATCAGCTGGGGAGAAGCACAGCGACAGAGCATCTACAGTGATCCCGGATACGACGATGGTTATTACCTCAGTCAGCCCGCTTCTGGCCTCGCGGCAGCACGTATGGCCGCTCTCCTTACGTACCGATCTCGTGACTCGTTCGAGAGTCGATTCGGCAGGAAGCCTCAGCTGACGTCGAAAGCCATGGGTGTTATGACTCCCCCGGACTCACCTACCCTGGAGGAAGAAGCCCTCACGCTGCACAACGACGGTCTCAAGAACCCCAAACCTCGCACGCCCCGATCAGAGCTCACCTTGAGTCAGCCTGGCTCCTCTCGTCCGTTGTCGCCAACTGGGCCATCGCTTTTCTCCGCGCAGTCTTACTTGCGTTATCAGGGCGACAAGTTCATTTCACGGTTCGATGCGAACTGTTACATCCACATCACGCGCAAGATGGACACCCACTGTGTATCCCGTGGACGAGAACTACCTGGCGAGACTGAATCCGAAGCACTCCCGCGGATATTGTCAACGCTTCCCCCGCGAACTCTCGTCATTGGTATACAGACCGATGGGTTGTTCACGCCGACCGAGCAGAAGGAGATTGCCGATCATATCCCAGACTCAGAGCTCATCATCATCCCTTCACCAGAGGGCCACGACGGATTCTTACTCGAGTTCGAGCTCATCAATGGGTACATGCTACGTTTCCTGAAGGCAGAGCTACCAGAGTACTACCAGGATTCCGGAGATGACGATGTGCCCGAGGAAGGCTTTGACATCAAGAAGACGAGTCTCTTCGGTGAGGCAGAGGCAGACATCACGAGGTGGTAAGACCCTGGTAGATGGTGATCTATAGGTGGGACAATAATGTATCATATGCGCTTTGTAACAATATTGTAGCATTTTCAACAGTGGCGACTGCAATCCAACTTGCATGTCTTGTAGACTCCAATTCGAATGCCACGTGGGCACATTCTCAACGCAGCTCTCTTTTCATGCACTGGTGCCCCGGTTTGCGGCGACTTATCAAGATTTTCGCCAAATACAAGGTGCGCGCGAAGGAATCACAGAGGTTGAACTTCTCTACACTCCCACAGAGATACTAGAAGGACATGCAAGAAGCCACCTATTGCGTTTCGGTAATCAAGTGAGTATCCCTTCCACTTCAATCACCACCTGGCCCCGACGAGTCCCCTCCGGTATGGACACGAATTCCCGCTACTACACTAGTAAGATTGTGCCAATTTTACATTGGAGTGGAACGAGGTGCGAATATGCCCGGAAATGAAGCATTATTCCTGCCACTTGACCTCGCGGATTTGAAGAGTGTGAAAGCGAGCGCAGAAGAATTTTTGAAGTGAGTGGTTTCGTATAGTGGTTGAGAAAGACTTCTCATTTGGAAAAGGAAGGAGAAGAAGTTACATATACTCTTCAACAACGCGTGCGTACTATCCTTCCAATAATCTCTCGTGGAAAATACGCTGACGGCTCGCGTACAATAGTGGCGTGATGGAACCACCGGTTGAGCAGCTCACCGCACAAGGGTTTGATCTGACATTCGGCGTTAACGCAATAGGTTTGCTCTCCCAGTCCTACTCTATATGCCTAACTTCTCATTGGTTTGCTGCAGGACACTGGTATTTTACCGAACTTCTCTTACCTGCTCTTCTGGCCGTAGCTAAGGAAGACCCGACTCAGAAAGCTCGAGTGATTACCACCTCGTCATATGCAGCCTACATGGAAACGATACATTGGGATGCAATTGAGGACACACCGCAGAGGCGAAAGCTTGCACCAAACGTTTTGTATTGGATAAGCAAGACTGTTGGTATTATCCTCTGTTTTTTACTTTAAACCTCTCACTCATATGTTGTGGCTCTCTTGCTAGGCCAATGTGATCATATCGAATGAGGTGGCCAAACGGTACGGTGACCAGGGTATCGTTGCGATATCTGTGAACCCAGGTTCGTATATTTCGATTCCCGTTGCCTTGGATGTACTACTAACGATCAGGGGGGAATCAGGCAATATCGCTACAGAGCTTTACCGGACTTTCTCAGGAATCAAGGAATTCATTGTTGTACGTACAATATCGGGTTAATCCACAAGGCTATCATATAGCTCACACAATTCTGTAGAATCTGATATTGTATCCAGCCCCGTATGGTGCGCTGACGCAGCTATACGCCGGCACAGACCCACATGCAATCGAGTTCAACGGAGGAGTGAGTTTCCCGTCGCATATCGCAGTGATCATTTCTGACCTTGCTCGTTCTCCTCAGTTCTTAGTCCCTTGGGCACGCGTAGGCCCGCTGCCGGAAGCAACAAAAGACCCTGCAGTGGGAAAGAAGTTGTGGGACTGGCTTGAGGATCATACGAAGGACATCTGATGGCTGGCAGAACATCTGTGTTTTCAACAGAAGTCTGAGTTTGTGTGTCATTTCCACTTTTGTAATTGCGCCTACATACCCTTAAACTTATGTGTCCAGCTTCAACCTAGTTTCAACCTGCTGTCGTAAAGAGAGCTGCTATTGGATCATGCACGATAAACTGAACATTGAACGGCCCGCGGACTTCCCATACCGTTCCCGCGTATGAAGATGGTCGGGTATCCCCCCTCACACCATGAGCAACGATGCACCCCGAGATGATCAATGATACTAGCGGCTCGTGTGCTAGCCCTTGATACAAGAGGGAACGATACTTCATTCTTATGCACTCCCGGCGTCGCGTCCTTGTGATAGATGATAGTATTGCAGAAGGAGTGCTTGGGAGTCAAAGCGTGGGCCCACTTCGTCAAATCAGAGCAACAGTTGTACGTGCGCCAGTCTACTTCAACATATTGCGAAGGCTGAAATGAACTCAGCGCACAGACGCGCTCATCAAGGTCTCGCTGATGTGACTCATGTAAGTGTCCCAACGGGGCATAACCGAAGTCTACATGAGTATCACGTTCAGATATGGCGGCACCGAACATGTTTTTTCCTCTCTGGGAAGGCAGGGAATTTCCGAAGAGCACGGCACAAATATACCGCGAGTTCCCAGAGGATTCAGATCTGTAATGTTCCGCTGCGGTGCTGTGTAGGCCAGTGTGGTAGGCACATGCTTGTGACCTATTAGTGTAAGTAGATTGCTGTCACTACACTTCCAGTGCTTACACTGCCTCCCGACGATTGTTCAACTCGATCACGGCCATATAGGATGATGCAGATTATGACCCCGGAGGGTATTCCGAGCAAGATCCACTTGACTCCTAACGCTGTCAATACCTGCTAGCCACACCATGTGCGCGACTATGATCGGACATCCCTTATTACAGCCGTGATCAAGAGATGCATAAAAAGTTAAAACGTTAACTATTAAAACGTTAACTACCAGGTGCGTTCCTAGACTATCGCTTAAGGGTCATTTTTTAAATTACTCAGCTTTCGAAGTCTTACTATCATACATATTATAAGGACGTTCCAATACGGCTTGAAAATCGCTTCAAGCCCGTAGATTCTTGCAGCTAGCGCTGACAACAAGTCCTTCAGAAACAACTCTACATCATGCACAGCCACCTCGCTACCGAGCTTATTCGTCTTTGTAGAGGTTCTTGATCTACAGCTTTATAGGCTCCGGTGAGTTTGCTTTACATGTCCAAATATGTTGATAGTGACGGCCATATGACTCTTTCGACGCCGCAGGTGACATGCTTCGAGTCTGCCGTTGCATTCCGCGCCAATGCCCATCAGCTCCAGAGGAGCAAACAACGATGTAATCCCATGTCAATATCCAGCGATTTCTGCGTTATCCGTACAAGGACATACGCAGAAGGGGTGAGATATGACTTACACATACAGATGCACATCATGCTGACGCAGGACCTGGTGTGCTTCAAGATCCAGACAGCGTCGGGGTGGCGCGAAGTCTTTTACAGCACGGGCTCCGGTGACCGACGCCTTGACAGGCCAGAGTGTTCTGACACCGCGTACCTTCCCAAAGTGCACAACGGTGAATCGACCGCCATACGTAAGGTCATCATCATCCCTTCCCGCTTTCCCAGCCCTCACGTTTTCGGACAGCGCCCAGTCATCATTGTATTCAATGGCGAAGCTGTCGGGGACGGTAGAGAGCGCCTGAAGCGCTTGCTTTTCTGGTGGTTTGTGTATAAAAGCTGGAGAACAGTGGCAGTTACTCCTCAGCATCAGTTGCAGATTCCCTCTCGCAAACAGATCCTCCAGCCCCTCTCACAGACAACATGTTCGCCCGTCTCTCCCTCGCAGCATTCGTAATCGCCGCCGCGATCTCTGTTTGCCAAGGGGTTGCTGGTAAGCCAAGTTCTCGTCCTCCCCTACTACTCAGTCACATACTCATCCGCTATCTTTACAGTCTTATCGGCTAGGGATCTCCCTGCTAACTGCGCTCGCAACTATACAGTGGTCTCCGGCGACTTCTGTGACGCTATTTCTGCCAAAGAGAATGTCTCCTCGTAAGGATCATTCATTGGCACTCATCGTGGCTGTTGTGCTATGCTCATACGCGTTATTTTCAGGTTCCAGTTGGCCCTGGTTAACAAGGGTGTCATTGACTCCGCCTGTGATAACCTGTTCCCTGGCGAGGTCCGTACTCTGATGATGACTATGTTATATCTACATATACTTACAAATAGTATTTACGAACAGGTTATCTGTCTTGGTACCACCGGCCAAGACTGCACCACCAACCATGTCATTCAGTCTGGCGACACCTGCACGAGCATCGCTGATGCCGCTGGAATCTCCTTTGGTACCCTGCTTGCTAACAACAAGAACGTCGACAACGCCTGCGACAACATTTTCCCTGGAGAGGTAATATGAAGCTCACTCCATACACATTTCACTGTCGCTGACAATATCTTCCTAGGTTCTTTGCACTGCCTCCGACGTTATCCCTTACTCTTCGTAAACGTGCGCTCTTCATTCGAAGCATGCTTGGTGCTTGAAGTCCGTTCATGAATACGATTCAATGTACCTACCTAGTGCCAAAGAGTTGGGAAATGAAACGTCTGTAGCCTCTTCGTGGAAAATATCAATACCGAATAGTACTTCATACTTGGTAGCCGTTTGCAGAACTCAGGGTATCGAGACAATAATAGTGTGAGTTATATTGTACGCGTGTTTAGCGTGCCCTTAGCTGGCCATGTATGCTTAATTGGGTATCTCAACGTTGTGTGGCCACAGCGCTTGTTAGTGCCACAAAGCTCTAGCCTTCCTGATTCGGATAGCGTGTATACAGGCCAGAGATTACCGGTACCGATTACAATAAGTACAGTATCGAGGATTCAAGAGTCATTGACTTGTACATTGATCAATTCTCAGACGTTGCCGTTTTATCCAAGCTGATGTCATAAAGTATACTTGTAAGTAGTTTGGACTTTCGGAGATGATCATCTAGATACGGGCGGGGGCTAGCGGGGGAGCTCAGCTTCCGGCTGATCCCACGCAGCCCAACACCGGCGTGCGTATACTCACATTCTCATGAGCTCATGTAAATGGTCATCCGAGCTGCCCGGCAACTCACTTGTAGGCTGTTGCCAGGATGATAGTGGCTGAGGGTATATATAGACAGGGTGTTGAGTTGTGGGGCTGGCAACTCATACCGTGACCATCACCATCGGCGCTGGGACACGCGGGCGTGAACTACTTATTCACTTCAAGTTCTAAGTCAATCGACTAAATATCCTTCTGGTAGCACTAAACATGGGTGCCGCATTCTCTGCAGCGTTCTTACAGAGGCAGATGTTTCCTCCAAAGCCAACGTGGGGAGTCGATGACATTCCAGACCAAACAGGGAAAGTCATTATCGTTACAGGTGCGCAAAACCCATACTTTTGCAGCGCGTTACGGTCGAGGTGGCCTCACTGGCACTTACTTGACACTGTGTTTATGACATAGGTGGAAACACTGGAATTGGGAAAGAGACTGTCAAGGTATGGAATCGTCCTATATACGACTCGCCACACGACGCTCAGCACTGACAGCACACTAACAATTCGTCTCTACAGGCGCTCCTGGCGAAGAATGCCAAAGTATACATAGCTACGAGGAACAAGGAGAAGTCATTAGCTGCTATTGAAGAGTTGAGAAAGGCAACTGGAAAGGAAGCCTTGTTTCTGCCTCTCGATCTTGCAGACCTAAAGAACGTCAAGGCGGCAGCGGAGGAGTTTCTCAGGTAAGAATCCCTTGGGTAAATCGACCGGTGTTTGCTCGATGACTGATATCATTACACATATGAAGCAAGGAGAAGAAACTTCACGTACTGTTCAACAATGCGTGAGCTCTCCTACAAAAGTCATACTCTGACATGGAATACTGATCCCTTGTTATCAAAATATACACTAGTGGCGTTATGGAGTGTCCCATAGATCAGCTCACAGTACAGGGCTTCGACATGCAATTTGGCGTAAACGTCATCGGTATGGCTTATTCTATTCTTCGTTTGCAATACTTGACACATGATCTCTCGTTTGTAGGACACTGGTACTTGACCGAGCTGCTCATGCCCGCCTTACTTGCCGTCGCTCAGGACGAACCAGGTCAAAAAGCGCGAGTGATCACCACTTCGTCTTTAGCATCATACATAGACACGATACACTGGGACACTCTCAAGGATACACCACAACGGAGGAAGGTCGCGTTGGATGGACTCTACAACCGGAGTAAACACGTACGTTGTGCCAGTGGTTACCACCACTGTCAGGCAGAAATGGGCCTTACTGAGGATTCACATTGGACTATTTGTAGGCGAACGTGGTTGTATCTAACGAAGTTGCACGTCGATACGGGGACAAAGGCATCGTCGCCATCTCAGTCAACCCTGGTACGCACCCGTTACTATTACCTTCTCATCCTCGCAGAGAGTATCCGACATGTGCCTAATCACTACACAAACCCGGTACAGGAAATCTTAGAACCGAACTCCAACGTACCCTCACAGGCGTAAAGAAATGGATAATTGTACGTCCCTTGTACCCCAGCTACCTCACACGATGCATTCATCTAACCCACCCACGCTGCCGGTTGTATTCATTTTGCAGGACAAAATCCTCTACCCAGCGCCCTACGGCGCCCTCACGCAGTTATACGCAGGCATAGACCCTCACGCGCTCGATCTCAACGGGGCGGTAAGTCGTTTGGATCCATCTCATACCTTGAGGCGGCTTTCTGATATCTGATGTTCGTCGTAAATACAGTTTTTAATTCCTTGGGCGCGAGTTGGTAAGGCACGTAAGGAGGCACTGGACCCTGCCGTTGGAAAGAAGCTCTGGGACTGGTTGGAAGATCATACCAAGGACGTCTGATATTCCTCTCATTTGCGAAGAGTATATATAGTGGTGCAGGTTTTCGAGTCTTTATACCCTCATGGATAGGTGATAGTCGCTATCAATGCAGACAGCTACGCCTATATTGCATAACAATAAATATGTTTACTTGTGAACCCAGGTTTTTAACAATACGTCAAACACACAACAAGAAGCGTGCACAACATACTTTTACGTGTATAGGCACACTTAACCACTTCCAAAGCCTTAAAAAGTCAATCCCGCCCAACGAACGCACCCACTCATCAACATCAACTCGCGCCAGCTCCAGACGCTCCCCCATTTCCATGGTTGGTCGCAGTGGGTGTAGTACCCCCATCCCCATCGGACGTCGGTGCGCTCCCATTCTGCGGATGCTCATCAATAGTATTCATCGACGGAGCCTCCGCCGCTCCACCGCCTGTTGCGTTTCCAGCGGTCAACAACTGAGCCCCTGGGCCTCCCGTCGCTACCCCTTTCGAGCCGCGAATCGGCAACCCAGATGGTATGGGGGAGGTGTACGAGTCTGGGTGAGAACTGGATATGATTGCTGGTCTGAGGAGGGGAGTCCGTTCGCCGTCTGTTATGGAGTTTGAGCGGTTGTCGCGGTATTCGATGATTCTGTAATGCCGAGCCGGGTTAAGAGAAGGGAATAAGTGAGTGATTCCCGTGAGTAAAAGTCAGTGGATAGAAAGGCTTACCCTCGCATAACTGCGGCATCTTTCGTACGACGAGCACGTCTTTTGCTGTGATTATCTTCGTAGCGGTCGGTCTCATCGATGATCTCCTCGGCAATGATTTCCTCGATGATGTCTGCCGATGAAGTTCTGTGAGAACAGGAAGGAGAGGCTTGGAGAAGCAGGATTTACCTTCCAGAGTGACAATGCCGATGGCGCCGCCTTCTTTTCCCGGGGTACTACTGATCAGTAGCAGATGTGCACGGCCAGTCTGGCTATAGTGAAAAAAGGAGACGGAAGGGGGAGAAGAGTCAGTTAAGGCCGAGAGCATGTTCATGCGAGCTTCTTACAAGTAGTCGAGAGCCTGGAAGCAGCTGATGTTGGGGCCAGCCTCGGGGAGAATAGACAAGGGAAAGCTTGACACGGCAAGCCCTTCATGTGTATCGTACACGGAAAGCTGAACGAGAACGGGGTATGAGAATGCACGAAAAATACGGACAGGCGAGCGCGTGACGCACCTTTTTCAGTAAGAGAATCCCGACAAATGCGAGCGG
The DNA here is from genome assembly GCA_037039805.1 of Irpex sp. M6601. Lineage (NCBI taxonomy): Eukaryota > Fungi > Basidiomycota > Agaricomycetes > Polyporales > Irpicaceae > Irpex > Irpex sp. M6601. Next base: position 12,737 of record JAXQGN010000153.1, on the reverse strand, counting down.
GTGACCAGGTTGGTGAACGGGGATACGCGAGTAACCACTTCGCAGGCTGTGGGAATAATCTGATAAGCTTCCGTTTGAAACAGAGCACAAGGGACCACTAACAGCTTATTCACTGTTTCGTAATCCAAGACTGTGTCTGCGCTGATAGTCACGACATCCTGTGTAAATAGAACATAAGTTACAAACAGGGGCACGCAGAACCATATCGCCGACCTTCATTGGGGTCATCAATTTATCAACCTTCTTTGTGCTCAGTTCCAAAACGCCGTTTAAGATGCTTATTTCGTCTTCTCGAAGCGGTTCTTCGCCTTGCCTATGGAACTGCAGGAACGACCTAGAAGAAGATCAGAAACTCCTTCGGATACATGACTTGTATTCACGAACTTCAACTCCGCCTTTTTGTACGTGTGAGCCTCATTGGCTCCCAGGATCCAGTCGAGTAGTTTAGCCGTGGGCCAGGCGATGGGTGCTTCACGTGAATTAGCTACCTTATCGTGACATAGGCAAGGAATCAAACATACCGAAGAGGTACATCATTCCGAGCACTATTGGAGCGCATTTTGCACCGATTGACAGGCCATAACGAACGCTTACGGCTTGAGGAATGATTCTACGCAAACGGTTAGCGCATTGTTTGATTTGAAAGGTGACGCTGATCACTCACTCTCTACGTCATACTCTGGATCAGTGTCAGTTATAAACATGCGCTGGTTATGTACACACCCGAAGATGACTATATGTTATATGGAAAGTCAGTATGGCGAATGCATTGAGGAGTAACCGACACACGTACCAATTGCTGTTGTAGAAAGGGCGATGGCTGCGATACCACCACCCAACTGCAGACCGTTAGTATGTACAAGTGACTACGATAGGAGAGGGGAACATACAGCATCGTCAAGGAAGATGGGCAAACTTTCGTTAACAATCTAAACATGCGATATGCTCGTGAGCATAACCATGAAACATTGGAGATTCTACGTACGACATTGCCGAGCAGTAGCACGACGAGAACCCAATGACGACCTTTGGTCAGCAGACGTAGAACTACGAAGGATTCAGTATAAAGAAAGGATAGACCCTATAGATACGTACCTTTGGCAGCATTCTGACGTTCCTTGGGGCTTTCAGACGAGGCTGAGAGCACACGGAGATGCAGCTCGTCCAAACCCATCAGTCCAAGAGTAAGACTGTGATTACAGGTTTAGATTGTGAATAGAGATGATACGAAACCACACTCACCCCGCGAACAGGCCACCTAACAGTACGAATACCGCACTAACGATAATCTTCGACCAGAACTCTGCTGACCCCGGAGGCAACCCATGGTTCTGATGACCCTTATGCTTGCCATGGCCATCTTCCTCCAATGCAAACAGAGGAGACGCATAGACACGAGTGAGTATGGCGAGGAGAGTAACGCCCCGCATGAGTCCTTCGCTGTTGATGGCGGTGTTGGCTGCGGTCGTGGAGGTTGTGGTTGAAGAACAACCTTGGCGGGATCGCTTCGAGCGAGCGCGGCCGTTGTACCCTTGGCCGAATACTGGCCGAATACATTTCAGTGGTCAATCTCAGATCTGTGCGTCATTCATTCTCGTATCGGGCAATGCCGCAGCATGGACTCCTCCAGATTTGTGCGTCCTGTGGTTCGTCGCTTCGATTATAAAGTCTGGCAAAGATGGGGTTCAGAAATTCAGATCTAGAGAAGAGCACTTCCTGAGTATAAGTCGAGTTTAGTGACCGAAATCAAACATGTCAAACAGAAACCTGTCGCGCCGAATACAAATTCTGCCTCTGAGCTGCGCACAATACGCTGCCAATAATTGGACAGAGCAGGTAACGCCATAGTCGATACTCTTTCCGACATGTCGTCCGCCACATCCAGGTTCTCTCAAAATCGTCCATAACACATACAGTATAAATAGCTCTCATTTGGCTTTCCAATGACTCGTCGTTCAAACTCTCGCTTCCATAAGTAGGTCAGTTCAGAGGTAATTTCCCTGGGTTAACAACCACGATACTCGGAAAGTTCGTGTTAGTTGTGCTCTAACCTACATTTATTTCTCTTGTAAGAGTGAAGGCCGCTCTGCTACAGGATCTCTTGCAGCTGCTTCGCTTGTTTCGTTCGTACCAGCGAAGGATATCTTGGGAGACCGCTTAGAAAATATTGCATGTGTTCATTGACACTACCGACAGCCATAGATTGATTTGCTAGCATATCACAATTGTCCAGACACACCCTAAGGTTGTGGTGGCCACACTACTATAAATCGCAAACATGCCATTGGCTGGAGTCTGGTACATACCGCCGTGCGGGGAAATCATGCGGCGGGCGAAGGCGCATCAATTTCTCACGCATATACATTTTTGCTCAATCATTTCAGGCCGTAGAACTGTGAGTCGAAAGGCATGCTCAGGCTTTCTCTACGTCTACCACCGCGCTTTCTATCACTCAGGTTTGTCTCTGCATCAAGCTTGCGTTGTAACTATTCTATTACGGCTCGAAGAAACATGGACGCCCCGACAGCACGAAGCCGTTCCGTGAGCCCTGCTCAACAACCGCACAAAAAGCCTCGACTGGATGAAAGCGGGAAATCCGGCGATGGAGGAGGTGGTGAGACAGAAGGACTTGCCCTTGATGCGCCTGCTGAAGCTATGGCGGTTGAGTCTGGCTCCGCCTCACAACCGAGTAAGCCAAGAGGGAAGAGGGGCGGGAGGAAAGACAGGCGGAAGATCAAGCACAAGCTTCCGGAACCGTATACCTCAGAAGATGTAGTTCATCGGGACGTCATTGCATTGCTTGGGCAGGATGTCGTCGACCGGCTGATAGAAGAGGGCAAAGACTGGACGACGCCGTTCCAGATGAGGGAGGAAGTTGAGTTGACTGTGTCTGCCTTGTCATCAAACGGTGAGTAAAATGAGTTTGTCTTAGACATATCTCATGTCTTGATGCTTCTGCAAGGCTATCCCTCTCCGCAGATGAATCTCTTCACGACTTGCTTTAGCTCTGCATGTGTTGCCCCATGCTCGACCTATTCCGAGTTAAAGCAGTCGTGAACAGATTTCCTGCTCTGACTCAATATATTGCTCAACCTACATGCATGGCTCACCATCTCTCCAGGTGAATCATTATCTATTGCTCCGGCACCGTATCCGCCATGGGTTGTCCTTACGCCATTCGCGCTCCCTGGCGAAGTCATTCGAGCACGGGTATATCGACATAGTCAGCTACATTCTTACGCGGACCTATTGGAGGTCGTCAAACCGAACCTTGAAATGAGAGACGACAGTCTAGTAACGTGCAAGTACTTTGGCAAATGTGCTGGTTGTCAGTACCAGGTACGCGATCGTCGCTCTGTTATATAAATGGCAACGCTCACAGTGGCGTGAAGATGCTCTCATACGAAACTCAGCTCAGTCTCAAGCGGGATGTCATAGTCAAGGCGTACAAAAACTTCTCAGGTAAGCCTGCTCTGTTGTTAAAAAGCATCGTTCACGCTCTGAGTTCCGTCTTCACCAGACTTGCCTGCTGCCTCTGTACCCGAAATCCTGCCTACCATGGGCTCGCCACTGCAATACGGCTATCGCACGAAAATCACGCCGCACTTCGATGCACCTGGTAACAAGCTGAAGAAGTTCGGAGCCGGAGATGGCAATGGCGCGAAGCCTGACTGGTTCAACGTCGGGTTCAACCAGATCGGTACTCGCAATGTGATGGACATTGAAGAGTGTCCGATCGCAACACCGGTGCTGAACAATGCTCTCGGTCCTATACGAGACAACATCTTCAAGTAAGTGGGTGTTGTTTCTGCTGTATCCTCAGATGTTCACCGGTAGTAGGAACCTCTCGACGTACAAGAAAGGTGTCTCACTTCTACTGCGTGAGTCTCTAGAGATCACTTCGCAGGAAGGCGACGCACCCGCAGCAGCGTCTTCCACCCCCTCCTCCGAGGAGAAGCTCGTCTGCGTCACCAATCACCGAGGGACAGTCCGCGAACGCGTAGGCGACAAGCTCTTCGAATACACCGCTGGTTCTTTCTTCCAAAACAACAACTCCGTCCTCGTCCCCCTCACCTCCTACGTCCGCGACGCCGTCTTCGCTTGCGACCCACCACTAGACCCACAGCCCACCCACCTCGTGGACGCGTACTGCGGCAGCGGACTCTTCGCCATCACTCTCTCGCCGCAGTTCGAAAAAGTCGCGGGTATCGAGCTGTCGTCGGAGTCCATTGCATGTGCGACGAAGAACGCCAAGTTGAACGATATACCGGAAGGGAAATGTTCGTTCTTGGAGGGTGACGCAGCGAATATCTTTGCTACTGTGCAGGACTTCCCGAGAGACAAGACGGTTCTCATCATCGACCCGCCGAGAAAAGGTTCTGACGAGAAGTTCATTGATCAGCTTATCGAGTTTGCGTGCAAGACGGTGGTGTATGTTAGCTGTAACGTGCATACGCAGGCTAGGGATGTCGGGATGATTTTGAGGAAGAGTGAGGCTATGGAGGGGAGGAAGTATGTTTTGGAGACTGTTAGAGGATTTGACCTTTTCCCACAGACGGCACATGTCGAGTCTGTCGCTGTGCTGAGGCTTACGACTACTTCCTAGATTTGCATAGATACGAAGACGTTATAATTGGCATGATTCTGTAGCTAGTTACGTTACGAGAACCTGGAACAGACACGGATAATCCACGTCTTCGAGCCACTACTCGGGGTAGAGCTGCGAGAAATTCAACGTCAGAGATCCAGTATAACCGCGAACTCAGTTTTGAGGCTCACCTTGCCGGGGTTGAAGAGGTTGAGAGGGTCCAATGTCTGCTTTATCGTCTTCAGGAAGTCGACAGTGCCCTGGCCCAGCTCGTCAACCAGATACTTGCGCTTCCCCTCGCCGACGCCATGCTCTCCAGTACCTGTACGACGGGTACAACCTTCATAAGTGATACCAACAGTAAGAAAGGCAAGAGGACATACAAGTGCCGTCCAGTGCAATGGCACGATACACTAGTCGCTTGCATGCCTCGTCTACCTTCTCGTGTTCTTCTTGGCTACGATAGACCATCATCGAGTGGAAGTTTCCGTCTCCTATGTGTCCGCCAACAATACCCTCCAGACCAAGCTTCTCGTAGTCCTCTTTCGTCTCTTGAATCAAGTCGGGTAGACGCGAGATGGGTACGCTAGAGCAGTGTAATAAACCCAAAGTGACAGAGACAACAATTCCAACAATGCGACTCACCAGACGTCCGTTGTGACGTGTCCTAGCCCAGGGAACAGCTTCGCTCCAGCATGCATTGCGTGCTTCCTTACATCCCACAAATCCACCGCCTCCTTCTCCGTGGCCGCATACTCAAAGTTGGTCCCTCCATGTTTCTGAGCAACTTCCTTGACAACGCGGGCGGTCTCTTCGAGCATAAGCGGGGTAGGTCCTTGTAGCTTGAAGAACAGACTGTCCGTTTCTGCCCATTCCCGTCGCCCGAAGTCTTTGGCGACCAAGTTCAATGCACGCATCCCATACTTGTCCGCCAATTCCATGCATTCTGTGATTGCAATATGGTGAGATGCGGGAAACCTGGGGAGACGGAGGTCAGAGAAGCTTACGAATTCCAACACCACTGTTTAGGAGTTGAATGGCTGCTTTCGATGCCTTGTGTACATCAGGGAACTGCACAACGGCCACTCTGGTCGGAAGAACAGGGGCAAGGCGGATGGTAACTGCGCAGCGGGTCGTATTTAGCACAAGTTGTGGAGAACCGTTTCAACGCATCACCTTCAGTCACTATGCCAAGTGTGCCCTCAGCACCAATGAAGAGATGAGTGCCGTCGAAGCCTGCAGAACACTTCCGTGCTCTTCGACGTGTCTTGATGACTTCTCCAGATGGTAGTACAACAGTCTGGTATTTCACCTGAGCTGAGTGCATGATAAATTGTTGATTCCGAATTGAGACTCACAGCATTCAAGAACCACTCTGCTCTGGCGGTTCCATAGCGCACAGCATTAGCTGAATGCGGAATGAAGTCAGATTTGCCTCAAGGTGTCTGCTAATAAACTCAAGACTTACTTCCAGAACATCCAGTGGCCATCATACCGCCCAGTGTTGCACCTAAGCTGGGGTCAAGCTTCGAGAGTTCAGGATTCAAGGCTGCAAATACTACGACATCTACTTACGGGGAAGAATAATGGTATACCTGACCAATAGTGCACACGTCAATACGATGCCCCAAAATGTTTATGGAATTGACTAAGAGGCATTTACCTTTCTCTTTGAGCGTGGCATTGATATCGACCCATTTTGCACCAGCCTGGGCGACAAGGTCTCCATCTTCCTCTGTTAGAAACTGTCACTTCCATTCGACCGAATAGGAAAGCCAAGTGAGGGTTTTACCATTAATTTGCAAGATACGATTCATGCCAGATACGTCCACACAAATACCTCCAATTGCGGTCTGAATAGGATTGAATACGATCATGATCAGCAGGGAAGTCAGGTACAAAGATGTGCGAGAACGTACCGCAACATGGTGCCTCTCCAGACTTGTTGCTCCTGAATAGGCAATAATAGGCACACGGTATTTTCGTGAGATGTTCACAGCGAGCACTACATTCTCCGTGGACTGCGCAAATATCACGATAGTTGGAACAGTCACTGCTCACAAGCACGAACATGATGAACGCCAGTGGTGCGGAAGAACGGCAGGCAGACCAGAGTACTCACAAGCTTTCTTGTCACCGAACGACTTCCCATGGGCCTCAAGAATTGCTTCCTCAGTTGACGTTGAACCAGGCGGCAAGGCTTCTACCAGCTCTTTGACAGCATTCTGATAGTCAGCCTCTGTCCCGTATTGATTGTTCAGCTGAACAACACTCGACGTTTGCGCTACCATCTTGTACAGTTGGGTTTGGTGGGAAGAAAACCGCGACAGACAGTTGGGGGTTTGACCGCGTACTCACTGTGGCGCAAATGTTACCTTACCTGGACTTGATATTCTCTACAGGTCAGCACTCAGTAAGTCCGCGGGAAGCCGCAGGGCGCGATTGTCAAACGTGTTTTGACATATCGACTTCGGACCGTATAGTACGCAACCGGTCATATGCATCACCTATGCATCATGGGACTTCCACCGGGTTACTGGCAACGTTCTTCGCTCGAGACTCTTGGAGCTTGAATTGTGATCAACTTCTCATTCTCATGCCGGGCATAAATCTAGTGTGCTGTGTTATCGTCCAACGTAAACGACGTATCTTTCGTGAGAACGTATAGAGCAGTATTGATGTAGAGACGGCCTATCACTCACCGATATACACAGAGTTTCTACAAATAACTCTGTAAGATTAGATCATGGTAGGCAACTTTACTACCTGACGAGACAGGCGTGCGCATACAACGACTTACGCATATCATACCACAGCCACGAATCGTACTAGGTTTGTGAGACAATCCAGCCAGCATTCCGCACCCAGTGCCACAAGCCCCGCGCCTTTACGCGACAGATGTCTCTTCCAGCGCGATTACAGAACCTTGCAGCTGATCCGGATAAGGTCGTAGAGATATTCTATTTGTGCATCGTTGTTGATCAGATGATACATACTCACCTTGCGTAAACGCCCCGGTTGATGCGAGCCATCTGCTTCGATGCGAGCTTAAGTACTGCGAGCTTTGCGTGAACACCATGACCGCGATGCTTGATAGCGCGTGGCCAACATTCTGCGAGCAGAAGCTTGGAATGCTCTCTCCAGACTCTGATGAGGTGGTTGAAGCCACAGATGGGCAGATGTTGATACAGTTTGAACTTAAATAGCCAGCATCGGCTGCAGTGTTAGTCGAGTGAACTTTGTTGATTGAATGGAAGTGAGAATAAGGCGTGATGGCTGTGAGCAAGTGCACTCAAGCTCAGCGACCGGGAGATACCAGAGACATGCCGTAAATCCACTGAGCCTGTCTACGTAGCACTGCGGGTCCGTAAGGCATTGACGAAAGGTATCGTCGTTCAAGTTATGAGATGATAGCTCACCTTTGTGGCGGAACGTAAATGGCAAGAGGTAGGTGGAGAGTATCAGCATCACCGAGCTGATTGTGATCTTGTGCATAGATGATGATTCTGTCCTGGTAAGGATAACAATCAGAACAGAAACCAATGAACATCGGTATGAGCCAAATACAGTTTCTTCGCACTTGCGCCATTCACATTGCTCTCATTTCGTGGCAGTTTTATCAACGGGGTGAGTAACCCTCCTTGCTCCGCTGACCACGTAGCAGATGCTCTCCCTGACAATCATGACTAACTTGTGAGTTACAGCGTGGGTTGATAGTAAACGGGCATATGCTCAAGATGGAGACTTCCATATTCGACTGTGCAATGATGAGATTAATAGGGAGCGGAAAGAACAAGTGTACCTCCGTCCCTTCCTACGTTAGCCCGCCTGCCACGGAGCCACTTAGAAACGGCTTACCAGGTTTCATCCATTCAATGGCCAACGCGCTCAAACGGCGGTACGCCCGAAGCAGTAAATTTCCGGTTGGCCGCAGCTCAACGTTGCGAGAGGTAACCGCTGGATATATAAGCGTCGTCCTTGAGGTTGTGGTCACCTCTTTCGAATACGAGGACGTTCAGGTGTGGTCGTTTGAGAGGTGTTGCGTACCCTAGGTAAGTTCTGCAATCAGCTTCCTACATCACTTTTGATCTGGAAAACCAACAAAAAGGGCATACCCAGCCTCCAGACCACCCGAAGACGTGTCAACATGTAGTCGTCGAGTGCGGTACTATCCTCAGGAGTCGCTCACGTCGGCGACCAACACCAGCCCAACAATGTTGCTCGTTGCTCTCGGGCGTTTCGGTCGCAGTGTTCCTCCACACTTTATGGCGCATCATTCTATCCAGCAAAAAACCCTTCAATTCCCAAGACGGTCAGGGCCGTTAGCTAAGCGGTTTCCATCCACTTTTCAATGGTGAGTGCCTTGCGCCCATTCGCCGCGGATGGTGGTGGTACGGGTTTGAATGGTGGAGATGATCGGGGTTTGACCAAAAATGGCTTCTTTGCTAGGTTCACATCCGAATCGTCCACCGACCGCACATCCACTCAGTCTCCATGGCACCGCCAGCACAACGATTTACTTACGTGAGTAAGGAATGGAACATCTCGAGCTGCGGATAAACTTCTCAAATCATTTTTAATCGTTCTGGTGATAGACTCGTGAGAGCCCGCGTGCGGCTATGCCCCTATGTATAACAAGGGCTCCCTCGAAGGATGCGAGGGGAGTGACAGAGGCCAGCCAGGGCAAATAAACGTGAATATTGCTCAACCGCATGTAACCTTGTCGTCGCGCCACCGCCACCGGCAGGCTTGCCACATATGATGCTGCGACGCATCCGAACCAATAGTATGTGCTCGTTTCCTTCAATATAAAATTGGGATATAATAAATGATGAATGAAAGTTGTTCTTCGTAGCGTCTTGCCCTTCAACAGTCTCCAGTCCTCGAAGGTAGCTACTGGCAATCAGCACATCGCAACGCATGCTCGACCTCGGAGCCAAATCTGTATATTTGCATACGGGATGGTTCTACGAAGATCTACTGATAAAGCTTTAGAGTCTCAGGGGCTCGCACATAGGACCGCAATGCCGACCCTTGTCCACGCGATTGCAGTAGTCGATCGGCCAGTAGTCACGGTAGGCACGAAACCCCGAAGAGGCGGGATGCAATCACCGCCTCTCATTCGATCCCGAAGACATGGTACGCTATAGTGCGCTGTATACAGGAGAAAGGGCAAGGGGGAGCAGGACTACTCGTACCTCAAGACCAGCCCAAGGGACGAAACGAATGTTCCACCGGAAAGATCTCCGACCCGAAATCTCAGTAAGTACGACTAGCTCGAAAAACCGCCGCAACTACTGACAGCGCACGCTCAATAGATTCCAATTTCTTTTGTTTTTCCCATTCACGATCGCGAGACGGTCACGGCCTAGCTCGGAGGATCGAGGGCGATTTCAGATAAGAAAGCGAGAGCATTTCGTGCTCACGAGCTTTCTGCTCTCTTCCACCCCGGCTCCGCCTCTGAAATTTCCCATGCCACCCACGCACCCACTCTCAAGCCGTACGCGCCCTGCCCCAACTTCCATGCCCCACCGTTTCTCTACCACCTTTCCATCCGACGTAGGTACACAGACGCGAGAGAAGAAGAGAAAACAAGGTATAATTAAGCCTATTGCCATGAGACTTCGACTCTGACTTCTACATGCAGATACATACAACGGATCCACAGGACAGACGGAACGGAAGAAACGCTCGGGGTGCCCGAATAACCACGGAAGAAATAAATCAGATCCAGACCAGACAGAGACGGCGACATAAACAAGTTAAGTGACGACGGCGACGATGGGCGAAGATGAGAAGAAGAATGCGGAGACAGAGAGGAGGAGAGTACATTGTCGGTGAGTGGGTTCGGGTTTGGATTGTGTGGTGATTAATATGTGAGGAGGGAGATGTGTGAGCGTGTGGGTGTGGGTGGAGATGATTGGCGAGAGTGAGATCGAGTGAGAGTGAGATGCCGATGATCATGCATGCTGAGAGAGACGTCCAAAGAAAGAAGAGAGGAGTGAACGAGGCGATCAGGGAGATGAGGATGGGGATAATTAACAGAAAGCAGAGCATTGGAGTTGGAACACTTGGATGGGAGTTGGTATCGGGATACATCGATTTTTCTTGACTTGACTTGTTCTTGAACGGCGAGGCTTGAGACGCTTTTGGCGGCGTTGGCGGAGGGGGCGGGCGGGGATAAGACCAAAGGGGCAATAGTCCCTCGCTTGCGCGACATGAGTACCGAGCGCAGTACGGGGAATGACGAAACGAGCTGGAAACCGTGCAGGGATACGGAAGGCAGAGTCACACTGCCCGATTCTGCCAGATCCCTGGACGGCGGGATCCAACGGCCTCTCGATAAATGAGCGGGCCATGAGTTTTGATCGCCTGCCGACGCAGAGTTTCGTATTTGTCCCCACCCGTCCCGCCCCACGGCGCGCCAAATTATAGCATGACCTCGCGAATCTAGCAAAGAACAATAGAAATCGAGTCAGCGTATTGTTAGACACCGGAGGAGGGAGGCCCCACGAGGTTTCGGGCTTGGTACTTACGTTACGGCTAATGAGCGTACTGCGGATCAGAAGTACCCACGACGTTTTGAGTTTCGAGTATTCGAGTGTGTAAACATTGCATTGATGGATCGGGAGGGCAGGAGGAGGGTGCGCGTCAAAAGAGGAGAGAGAGACATATGAGTTTCCCATGCACGACATTACCACGAAAACGGAAGATAGATGATAAAACGAAATGAAATGAAAATGAAAAAAGAGCGAAGGTGAATAGGAAGATGCGAAGATAAAGAAACAGACGGATTACACGAAAGTTATCGATAGGGTTCAAACAATGCGACAGCGAGCAGATGGACGAGAAGAGAAGAGAGAGGTGACGCAACAGAGGCATATAAAAGTAATAATGTACGACCAAGAAATTGCTGTTGGCTGGCCTTCGTGCTGTTCGTATGCCGGAGTGACATTATGATCATATCATATCAAAGCGGCATTCTCGAGACTTTGACGAAGGACGATGCTGAGAGTTGAGGATACGCGAGTTGAGCGTGGAACGTTGCGAGACAGGGAGAGAAGTCCAAAGCCAAAAGTGGGGGACTAAGAAGGGGTAAAATGAAATGAAGCACTCACTCTGTAAATGCAAAGAGTAGCGTTAGTTCCGTCATGCCCGCGAGCGATCTTTGATTCTCACGTACCTTCAACTGCAGCCATGACCACTCGAAGCATGGCGGTGTCCGTCGCGGTTGTGATGCTTGATGCGGTACGAAATACGTCAGTACACCGGCCGCCGTCGGTGATGATAACAATGATGCCGGAGCATCGTTATCAAAGAAAGTTGAGATGGACGCACTGGATGTATATCTCACGTTCCTTCTGATTCGCCTTCTGCGCCAGTCTTGCGAAACGTTTCCTGAAGTAGTCGCGGCCGGCGCGAGCGTCGCGCGGCTCGCCGTCAAAGTCCTGTGAAAGAGGCGCATGGGTCAGCACTCTAACGCCAAGAGCGATTCACACGAACGCCCGCCACTTACGGGGAAGAAGTTCTTGATGTCAGAGTGCTCAATCTTCTTCTGGAAGAGATCATCCTTGTTTAAGAAGAGGATCTAACGATACTCATGGTTAGCAGGTGTACGATGTGGGAACTGAGATGAGCAGGCACTGACAATCGACGTCTGCTTGAACCATTGTGAATGACATATTGAGTCCCAGATGGTCATCGCGTCTTGCATTTGGTTCTGCGCGAACACCGGGTCAGTCATCTGACGCGAAGCTTAGTAGAAAGGTGAATGCAGGCCTTACCGCGTCCTTGTCCTCAATCAAACACTGATCGTATCCGCTCAAGCTGACCAAGAACAAGATACTCGTCACGTCCTGGAAACAATGAATCCACTTTCGTCGCTCGCTCTTCTGTCCGCCGACATCGACCATCAACATCTCATTCTCCCGCAGGTGGAACACAGTCTCGGTGATGCCTATCGTCCGTGCTCGGGTGTGGACGATGTCCTGCTCGTTTGGCGCGTACGTCGGGTCAAACAGCCGGTCCAGGTCTGCGAAGAAGTAGCTCAAGCTGAAATATGGTGGAATTATTAGCACCCGGGAGTGATATATGATACGTAACGCGTGATGAGAAAGACGCACTTGTCGGGCAGTGCAGCCTCATTACC